>JAHKKF010494845.1:0-18975 GCA_019740295.1 Labeo calbasu | reverse complement strand
AAATGCAAAAAGCAAAAATATAAATTAAAAAATAGCAAACTATATGAAATATGACCTGCTTATATTATTGGTTGGCTACCACCAATGAGAAAACTTGTAAATAACCTGCACTGTCTAATTCTGAGAAGATGTGTAGCTTTGATTCTTTCAGAATCACATCTTTCATATTAAAGAATTGTAGGTTGCACCTCTTTCCTCTCTTTGAGTCTTCTCATCCGGTTTTCCCTTCCTCCCTCTCTCTCATTCTGAGCATAACTTAGTCACAGCTGTGCATGGAACACCAAACCTCCCTCTTTCTCCATCCCCCTTCCTCTCTCCCTCTCTTTCTCTCCCTCCCTTTCTCTCATAGTCCATCACTCTCCTCTCAGCATTATGTTGTAAAATCCTTTCAGTTTAGAGGAGTTAGCATAGTTTGCCTCCTCCGTTCGGATCACTTCTTGGTATGGCACATGGAATACACTCATTTTTATCAGTCAGGCCACTTTGTCACATGGGTTCAGCTTCAGGACGCTCAGAGAACTGCAAGTATTGGCTGCTGGATTTGGGTATGTGCCTCACAGGACAACAACACTGTCAGGACTGAATACAGTAGTCGCAACTCAGCTTAATACACTCCGGTTTATGTTTATTTAAGAGGTTTTAGTGTATTTAGGAAGCATGTATGTTGATGGTCAGATTTGTAAATTATATCCAGGGTTTATATTAAGATTCACAAGAGGTGCTTTTAGTACACCTGTACGGAGATTACATGAAAAAGTAATTATTTTTAATTCAAATTAGATGTAATTTTATGCTATTTATTAATCAGTAATTTTCATTAAAAAGCTTGGTCAGAATTTAGCTGAACTTTTACTTTTGCTCCTGCATCTATTTGGTGTTTATGGGCATTTTATAGATGTTCAGGTGTCTGTAGAATGTTCTTCATATTAATTTAGTTACTACACTTTCAATTTAGTGTAAAATTTTCTGCAGGAGTTGATTATGAGGCGACATCAACAAAAGTTGTCACATTTAAAAGTGAATAGAACTTAATGACATTACTTTAATCTATTAAGTCGTTTAAATATACATTTAAAATGCTATTCATATACAAATTGGAAAAAAAGATAATGTTCTTTATGATGATCTACTTCTTAATTAAAATTTTGAGAGGCATGAAGTCAGAAATGTCAGGGAACTCTTCTGATCTAGCAATGAAGAAAAAAACTTTTTTTTTTACGAACACATTATTACGCAGTTTATGATATTTTATAATTAAATAAAATTAAATTGAATAAAAAATAGATTTATATATTTAAAATGTATGAATAAACCTCAGATCCTCCCGACTTTGTGTCAAGGACAACAAGTTTTTATAACATTTGTTATCACTTTGTGCATAACTACATCACACAAACTTCAACCTTTTTAAAAAAAAAAAAAAAATTCCCATAACCTTATGAAATCACCATGAACACAAGAAGTACATTTGTAATATCTTGGCATGTTTTAAATTATTTTTCCTTTTTTTATATTTTGTTAACACATTTGTTGTATGTCATTGACCCAAATAGCATAGGAATAGGAATTTATGATGATGTTTATATTTGGCTTTTGTTCACAGACTGATTGAGTTAGATGTTATGTTGGTGATTACGTGTTCTGGGTCAGGGCTGTGCTTGTATACAGTCTGGGAAGTCTCTGTACCCCTAATAAAGGTTGCTATGCACATGCAGCAAAACATTGTGTAACCTGTGCATGTATTCGTGAGCACGCCTTTATTAATTCAGACATAAGAAGCCCTCAGTAAAACGGACTAGATGATTGCTCTTATTTAAAAGCACAGTAAATTAGAGTTCCTGTAAATTCAAATAAAGCTCTTTCTAACTATTACCCATCAGTCCTTGAAGTGAGAGATTCAAAGTATGAGAAAGCATCATTTTATCACACCTCAAGCATGTGATATCACACCCCTTCCTAATTAATGAAAGTTACCTCAGTTGGCATGGAGAGTGTTTTTAGAAATAGTTTCTCTGTAACATTTCAAATCTGTTTATGCATGAGTTATATCTGGTATAATATACAAATTACCGTAAGGTTCATATGAGGGGATAGTCAGACAAATACACAGTGTCCAACACAGGGCTCATTTCTGTGGCGCTGAAGGCTCAGTTTGTTCAGGTGTGAATTTAACGACAGTGCAGGAGGAATGAATTTATAACAGAACTGCAAACACACACCACATTCATCACTGAGATATCTAGTAACAACACAACCAAAAATCAAAGACAATTATTATCATATTCAGTTATTATGCTGATATGTACAAGCCACAAGTTTTCTTTATGGAACGGTTTATATCGGTTTTAAAAAAAAATAGACAGTTACAAAAACATACACACTTCCATATTGTTTGATTTGTGTCAGTGTAGTTAAACACAATTCTGCTGCTAACCATTTCAGAGGAAATTGATGTGTTTATCACTTTGTTCATCACTTTGTTTGAGTTTGTTTACCAGGTGTAGCTGTGTGTGTGTATTTTTGGCAAATACACTGAATGTGAACTATGACAGATGGGTCACACTAGGGTGAGCTACTTTAATATACTGCCCAGAGTGACGGGACAAACTACTGAGAGCGAGGCAGCTGAGAATTCATATACTTCATAAGAAAGATTTATATACTGTATTTAAAAAGTGACAGTAAATAAAGATCTATTTATTAGCTCTTGATTTTTGCGCTTCTTCCCTAAATTGTTAATCAGAAGCTTTTAAGGCATTTCTTCTCCACATCAGCAGACTGAAGAGAATATCTTATGCAAGCTTTATGTAAGGACATATTCTCCAAGGAGCAGAGCAGGGTCTTCTAAGGGCGTTTTGCAGTTTCAGTTTTGAAGAGGGCTGAAAACAGAAACCTCTCTGAAGTGAAAAGTAGAGCTGCGATTTGCATCACTATAGAGTCACTTTGTGGTGATAAAAGCACGCTCACACACTCAGACTCCACAGTACACCTCAGAATAATTAATATCTGAAAGTAAGATTTGACTTTTCAGTTATAATTGATATATTTTTAATATATATATAATAAGTTTATAACATAGTTATTATGTAGTTATAATACATTAAACAGTGGTACAGTGACATTGCCATAATTCTGTTTTGAGAAATGACTATGTACAGTAGCCTCAAAAATATTTGCACTTAAAACCAGAAATATAAAAATATTTACGTCTTTGCGTTCATAATATTAAAATCATAATATTAATAATGACGACAACAACAATGATAATAATGCAAGCACACTTTAACATGTAAAATGTTATACAAAAAGAAAGTTTTTAGGTTTTAAATTCAGAAATTTACTATGATATATTGTTCAGAATTCGAAATTCAAAATTTTGCTTTCTGTATATTTTCAACTAAAAATTGCCATTCAAAAATTACTGTGCATGTATCGTATGTTTGTTTACAAGCCGATTATTACTTTAATATTATGCTATTGTTAACACTTTATAATGTGTGATACCATGCTGTTGATGAATTCCTGAATTTTGATTATTGCCATATTATTGATTGTTAATGAAGATTTGTATGACTGCACAGCTAAGAACTTTTGTTGAACGCTTGTTGTGTAGAGTTCAGCTGAAGGTCATTTCAGCAGTTCTATAAAAAAAATTAAAAAAAAAACACTGACTAGGCCCGGCAAGACATGTAAACATCACTTCTCTCTCTCTCTCTCTTTCTGTCTCTCTGCCTCTTTCTTTGAAGACACGCTCTCAGTCTCCAGTAATGAAGGAGGACTTTCGGGCAGTGCCACGCTGCAGCCGAGTCATTTGCAGAGCTCTCCCGGACCCAAACGGCCCGGAAATACTCTGCGCAAGTGGCTGACCAGCCCTGTCAGACGGCTCAGCAGTGGTAAAGCAGACGGCCATGTGAAGAAACTTGCACACAAGCACAAGAAGAGTCGAGATGTCCGCAAAAACGCAGATGCCGGCTCACAGAAAGACTCAGATGACAGTGCCGCCACACCACAAGATGAGACCATAGAGGAGGTTGGTGACCAGAACACCCTTTTTTGGTTTAACACACACAGTTTTCATCAGGTTAATTAGCTTGATTAATACAATCAATTAAAATGAAAAAAATAAAAAATAAAAAGCATTGAGCTGTGTATCAATTAATGTATTACAAAAAATTGAATATATGCATGTATATACACTACAGTTTGTAGTTTAAGGCAGGGGTGGCGAACCCCGGTCCTCGAGAGCCACAGTCCTACAGAGTTCAGCTCCAATGCTAATAAAAACTCACCTGCTTGTATCTTCCACGTAACCCTTCAGACCTTGATTAGATTGTTCAGGTGTGTTTGTTTGGGGTTGAAGCAAAACTCAGGGCTGTGGCTCCCCAGGGCCGATGTTTGCCACCACTAGTTTAATGTCAGCCATTTTCAATTGTGATAATAAGTTACTTTAGCATCAAACGAGCAGATTAGAATGAGTTTTGAAGGATCATGTTTCACTAAAGGGTGGAGTAATGGCTGCTGAAAAATGAACATAGAAAACATGGTAAATTGTAATAACATTCACAACACATTACACATGCTTTTTTGACTTCTACTCTGCATATTCGACTTTTTCTTTGACTCTACTTTTAAGACTTCTGTATCTTTGACTTTTACTTAAACTTCTGCTTCTTCAAATTTTTCTTTGACTTCTGCTTCTTCAAATTTTCTTTGACTCATGATTATTCAACTTTTTGTTCGACTTCTGTTTGTTTGACTTTTTGTTCAACTTCTACTTCTTCGACTTATTGTTCCACTTCTGCATCTTCAATTTTTTCTTTGACTTATGCTTCTTCGACTTTTTCTTCGATTTCTACTTCTGCACCTTCGACTTTTTCTTCGACTTCTGCTTCTTTAACTTATTCTACGACTTCTTCTATGACTTTTTCTTCTTCTACTTATTTTTCATCTTCTTCTGCTTCTTTGACCTTTTCTTCGACCTTGCTTCTTAGACTTTCTTTGACTTCTGCTTCTTTGACTTCTTTGACTTCTTCTATGACTTCTGCTTCAGCTTGACAGGATAGTAGAGATGAGACGGGAAGTGAGTGGGAGAGAAAGTGGGGGTGGGATCGGGAAAAATCCATGAGGCAGGATTTAATATCGGGACACCCAAGGCGCAACTGTACCATATGTTGGTGCACTGCCCACAAGGCTATTGGTGCCAACCTTCGACTTCTACTTATACATCTTCGACTTCTGCTTCTTCTACTTATTCTATGACTTCTATTGCCTCTTCAACTTATTTTTCGACTTTTATGACTTCTGCTTCTTTGACTTTTTCTTCGATTTCTGCATCTTTGACTTTCTTCGACTTCTGCTTCTTTGATATCTATCACTTCTGCTTCAGCTGGCCATACACTAGACGATTTTAAGCTGTCTTTATGTCTGTGGTCTCCCATGGTTTTAAAATCGGTTTAGATTTGAAACTTGTCCAGTGTGCAGCCAGCTTTCTTCAACTTTTTCTTCTTTGACTTCTTCTACTTCTGCATATGCAACTTTTTCTCAGACTTCTATTTCTGACTTCTGCTTCTTCGACTTTTTCTTTGACCTCTGCTCCTTCTGCTTCTTCTGATTCATCGACTTCTATGACTTCTGCGACTTTTGCGACTTCTGTGCATGTATTTTTCTCTTTTTTGTGTATACAATACACATTCTCAAGAAAGTGAAGACTTGTGACATCAAGAATCCCTTGAGGGGGTACAGAAATAAACTTTAAAACTTTTGTGTTAGACAATTATCTAACACTTCTAATAGATCCCAAAAAAGGGATCTATTAAAAAAATAGTAGGACTAAGGACTAAAGTTGGCAGTATTAATAAAAGTGCCCAAAAGTGTCCTATTACAGCAGTGAAAATGGTTAAAACAGCTCCCAGACAGTTGAATGCATATGGTAGTTTGTTAATTGCCACTCGTATCCCGGTAAATGCGTTTGGTAAATGTAGCATTCTATCTGTTTTTAAGTGTATGATTTGAAAGTGTTTTTCATGTCTTGCGGTTTCCAGTGTAGAGCAGTTATAAATACAGTGCAACTCTTCCACTGGATCTATTTTAGAATAAAAATGTACCACAGCTGCCAAGCTGTTTCATAGCTTAACGTTGTTTATCTCTTTCCTTTCTATTTCTCTTTCTGGCTTTCTTCTGTCCTCACAGAGGATGAGAAATGAAGGATTGAGCAGTGGCACTCTGTCTAAGTCTTCCTCTTCAGGGATGCAGAGCTGTGGTGAGGAGGAGGGGGAGGAAGGGCCAGACTCGGTTCCCCTGCCGCCCCCTATGGCCATCCAACAGCACAGCCTTCTGCATCAGGAATCCCAGGAGGACAAGGTAAATAAATGCCAGAATATAACTTTGTGGAAGGAAATCATTGATTTACATTGAGATTTCATCACTGCTTTAAAAATGCTGTTTTAGACTGATTAATAAGTAGTGTTTCATTAAGTCAACATGAAATCAGAACATGTATACTGTTAAAACATATTCCTGGTCTTATTGTGCTCATATTGAGGGTAAACTTGACCTTCAGTGTCCATGTCGTGGTCAAAAAGACCCACAAAGACAAATGAAAGCACTGTTTTAGGGAGAGGAAAGTCCTCCACAACCAACTCCAAATTTGTATTCAGGTCTCCCACTCCCACTTTTAGGGCCCTATGAAATCTGTTTTATTTTGTCCCAAATTCCATTTTACTTTTTTCCAGATTCCATTTTTTCCATTAAAAAATTTCTGGATTCCAATTTTTTTCCATACTCTGTTTTAATGGTTAAATTAAATCTGATTAATCAAAAAGCAAGTCTAATTACATAAAAACATGAAACTTAACAGCAATTTATTAAAAGTTTCCATGAAATAGATTACATTATTTTCCACTCAAATTTAAATATTCATTACATTTATCAAAAGCATCGCTAAATAATTGATTTTATAAAAAACTAATTTATTATTCTTTTTTGTATCACTTTTTTCAGAAATACTATATTGTGTATTTAGATTTTTCTGGTAAATAAATTATGGTAAATAAACTTTTCTGGTAAAAATATTCCTTTTATAATGATATTTTTAGTTAATAGTAGTAGTATTATCATTACATTAAGTAACATGTTTCTGTCAGTTTCTTCAGGGTAAACTTTCATTTTGACAGGATTTTTGTGAAGACCTTTAAGTTTCTGTTTATAAATGATATAATGGTAGTTTTGGTTTTTCTCACTTTTAGCGACCCAGTCATTGCCGTGCAGATCAAAACTCACCCAACATTTCCTCAGGGACTGTTTTACTAAGAAGAATGTCACATTGTGGAAGTAAAATCTGTTGTAAATGTGGTTTCATTCTGATTTCATGTTGACCCCATGATGATAGTTTAGAAGTTCTCTGATAGGCCTCTCTAACTGCTGTTTATTTTCTCTTTGTTTCTTAATGTTCTCCAGCATTATGTTGATTTCTGTTCTGCCTCTGTTTTGTCTCAGTTTCCTTATCTCTCTATGTAGTTTTCTCTCCTTCAGCTTTCTCCTTCTCTTTCCTTTTTTGCAGTCTTTTTTTTTCGATTTCTATTCCTCATCCTCATTATATATTTTCCTTCTTGCCCATTCATTTATTGGAATACTCCACATGTCCTCAGTTGTGCTTTGCCAGTACTTATTTATTGAGGTACAGAAACTGATCCTGTTCAGTAGCATTTTTTAAAATGTGAACTTCAGACTGTTATAGACTGAGAAAGTCCTTGACCTTGTCCGTGACCTTTCACTTGCCCTTTAATGGAGTATTCACAAGTGCGTACAATCACATGCGATGGGCCATGTGTGCACTTACTCTTTACCTAAAACAACTTAATCTTCCAAACCAAAGTTCCTACTTCCATTCCCCCTATATATGCCCCTACCACTCAGAAATCAGCCCCTGATTGGCTGCCAAATACAGAAACCACACCCATTGCTATATTTGGACTGGAATGTTTCCACCTTCAGTGTCAGAACACTACAATGGTGAGCATCATTGCAGATTCACATAATAAATGTATGTTAAAGTCTATAGTGACTTTGTAGCTGACATTTAAACTCTGGATCCATTGTTAATTATTTATTAAATTGGAATAGTTTTTCAACTCGGTATCCATAACCAGAGGGTGACCACTGAATTTAACGCCTGCATTCAATTGCTGAGTAAGCGGCATATCCCTGCTAAAACAAAAAAAAAGCAGTGTAAACCAGCTTAAGGTCTTGCTGATTGTTTCCCAGCTTGGCCAAAATAATGCTTTTCTTTTCTTTTTGTGATATTCCTATTTTAGTACAACTTCTGAGCATTCTTAATTTTTTTTGTCTTTTTTGCGTAGGCTACCTCCCGTCTTTCTGGACGTCCCAGCAGTTCAGAGACACCGAGTGCAGCTGAACTGGTCAGCGCCATTGAGGAACTTGTCAAAAGCAAAATGGTAAGAGATCACGGAGGTGTAGGAGGAGATCACAGCATTAGTCCATTTTTTGGAATTTAATGTTTTTGTATTGTCCACTTTTTCTCTCTCAGAGTCTGGAGGACAGGCCGAGTTCTCTCCCTGTTGAGCGAGGAGATAGCAGTAGTCCTTCCTGCAACCCATCAGATAACTCTCTCCTGTCTTCCTCTTCTCCCATCGACGAGTTGGACGAACGCAAGACTGGCTTCCTCAAGAGACGACAGTGCGTTCCTCTCTTATTTTCCTTAAATATTTGTTATATTAGCTCTCTGAAACAGATAATGTACTCACCTCTTGTCATCCAGGATGTTTATATCTTTCTTTCTTCAGTCGTAAAGAAATTATGTTTCTTGAAGAAAACATTTCAGGATCTTTCTCCATAATGGACCGCTATGGTGCCCCAAGTTTGAACTTCGAAAATGCGGTTTAAATGCAGCTTTAAACAATCCCAGCCGAGGAAGAAGGGTCTTATCTAGCGAAACGATCAGTTATTTTTATAAAAATAATACAATTTATATACTTTTTAATGTCAAACACTCGCCTTGTCTCATCTGACTAAACTGTTTTTTGTTTTTTTTTCAGTTCATGACATGTCGAAAAATTTCCATCTCATGTTCTCCCTCAACTTCAAAATCACCCTATATCGCTGTTTTACCTTTTTTTAAGGGTGTTTGATCTTCTTTGCATGTTCACTTTGCAAAGACTTTTTTGCTTCTGCAGTGATGTAGGATGATTTTTAAATAATTTTTGAAGTTGAGGGAGAAAATACAACTGGAGTTTTTTGACATACCCTAACTGTCATGAACCAGAATACACAGAGTTTACGGAGAGCAAGACAAGATGAGCATTTGAGATTAAAAAGTATTTAAATTGTATTTTTTTTTAATGAAAATAACTTATCGTTTCACTAGATAAGACCCTTCTTCTTTGGTTGGGATAATTTACAGCCGCATCTGGGATTGTTTAAAGCCACATTTAAACTGCATTTTGGAAGTTCAAACTCAGGGCACCATAGCAGTCCATTATATGGAGAAAAATCCTGAGTGAAAAAATTACATGTAAATTTTTGTTCTGGAAATGGACTTCTCCTTTAAATCTCATGTGTGAAACGCTTAGGTGACTGAGAGGTTTCAGAGGTTTTTAGTTTAGCTAGTATGGTACATACATACAGAAAAGAAAAACAGATGTCTACTGTACTCTGTAGAAAGTAAAATTAACTCTTCAAATGTGAGTGATCCTTTTAATGACTCCTTACTGTCTTGGAGTGCTCTTGTTGAATGTAAATCACTTCAATAACTGGTTCAAGGCATATACATGATCATGAAGCATATTTTTTATACATTATGATAAGCCACGCAAATTGTATTGTGTCAGCGGCAAACTGTTTGAACTTTCCATTTAGCTTCAAGGTTCATTCCGTAGAGTTCAGTGCATTGAGGCACTCTGGCATGAGTCATTTGAAAATACACGTAGACAGCACTACAGGCTCCTGAAAAGTACTATAATAAGCATAAAAATGCATAGGACTTTCAGATATTGGGTACATTTTAATTAGATTTCTTAATTAGAAATGTTTTTTACAGATACGTGTTGATTCTGAAAGAAACACAGTGTTTCTTTTGACTCTGCCTGTCATCTTGAATTGTTCTTTGATTTGAATGTGAATGTGTTTCTCTCTTTCATTTTCAGCTATGTACTGCTGGAACTGGTGGAGACAGAAAGAGACTATGTGAGAGACCTTGGTGCAGTCGTGGAGGTGGGCTTATATTCAGTTCCTTTAACAAATACCACAGTGAGATTGCTATGGTGACCGCATGCAAGTGAACACATTCATTTAATAATCAAAATTGGTCACTGCTGTCAGGGTTGAGTTACACAACTGTTGTGTTGTGAATTGATCACATGATTTGTTTGACACATTATGCCTTGTGTCAGCTGTGGTGGCACAGGAAATTAGAGTGGTTTCGATTTGCAGCTTATTCAGAATGGTCGCCGGGTAAGATCACGTTTTATGTGTCACTGTCTCCATGGTAATCATACTGATGTGTTCTGGCACCTGCAGGGCTACATGAGCAGGATGAAGGAGGAGGGTGTACCTGACGACATGAAGGGCAAAGATAAGATTGTCTTTGGGAACATTCACCAGATTTATGACTGGCATAAAGAGTAAGTGAAAGTGACACACTTAGATTCTGTTCTCGTAAATACCACCAAGACCCCCTACTTTCATTTCCTGTCTTTAATGTTACACCTCTCATCTTTGTAGCTTCTTTCTTGGTGAACTAGAGAAGTGCTTAGAAGACCCTGATAGACTCGCACCCCTGTTTATCAGACAGGTATGAAATTATTCATTGTGGGTTTGGCAGATATCATTAAATTGTGCAATTGTGTTAAACTTAAAGGTGAAGGATAGTCATGCCATTACATAATGTTGCTGTGTCCATCTTTTTTTCTCTGTGTTAATAATGCTAAGATAATTTTTCACCCAAAAAATGGCACACTTCACCTTTAAGCCATAAAGCAGTAAATGCAGTCACAGCTAAAAGAAGCTGTGAGGCACAATATATATTTTGAACAATGTCTGTGTTTTAAAACAATGTCAGTGCTTTCAAAAAAAGTTTTTTGTGTTTTGTTTAGTTTTTATGTAAGGTATATTATCACCCAATGATATACATATATACAGTTATAAGCTGGGTTTCCTTCCAAAGTTACGAATTTAACTTGTGCGCAAAAATTGGAATATCGCATAAAACATTTGCGAATAAGCACTGTTTCCATCCAACAAGTCAAAGAGAACAAAATCGTCACTTCCTGATGAACTGACACTACATATTACTAAGAAAAGTAGGAGAAGCCACTGAACATAGTAATTTTCATATATAATAAATTACTAGCGCCACAGAGCCAGCAGACGAAACACAATAATTCTTTCGGAGGTGGATGCCTGCTGTTTGGGAATGCAGTTGTGTAAGACAGTTCTGGGAGGAAATTATACAGAAATACTTTGGCGACAGACTTTGCTTAGGCATTTCAGAATGACCATAACAACATTTCAGATGATATGGAACGGGATCGGTCCACTGGTTAGACGGGTTTTGCCGGCCCATAGCGCAAATTCACATGACTTTTTTGATGCGTATGGAGAAATTTATTCGGCAAATGCGTTTCCATCTCCCATTACTGGCATTAACCCTTTTTCACACAAGTCAAAAACCACCTCAAGCGAGCGTAAAAACCTTTTTGTGAATTAAGGGATTTTTATTTGAAATGTGGCGTTTCCTTCCCTTGTTTCTGATGCGATACTTCAAAATGTGCAGTGAAAATTATTCAGACATCAAATATAATTTTTTATATTCTATTTACTAGTGGGTGCAGGACATTATAGTTCATTTATGTAAGTGAGAATAACAAAATAAAGTAAACTGTGACATATTATACCCAAAAATTACCAGTAAAATTGATACAAATTTGGGACCAAAAATTATTCGGACACTTTGATCTGACCGTGTTTTGCTTAAATGTTTTTTCTTTAATTGCTAATGTGACCGTTTAACACCACAGACTGAACAAAATTAAGCATTGCTTGTTAATTGGTCAACAAAGTATTAATAGTTGTGTGAATATTGTCATACTAACATTTGTCTGAATTTTTGGTTGATTGTTGTCCATTACATACCTTTCTATCAAAGTTATCTGACATTATCAAGATGAATTTGTTCTGACATGGTTTAACTCTGAGTTCTTGTCATATTTTATTACCGTTTTCTAAACTATAGCGAATAAACTGTGAGAAATGTCGAAGGTGTCTGAATAAATTTTGGTTTGACTGTATATAATAAGAGTTATATATTAAGCTGGCTATATTGTACATCCTTCACCTGCAGTTAGTGCTGGGTAGATTACTTACAAATTCTAGTCCATTACTGATTACAAATTACATGATTGTGGTTAATAACTAATTGTACTAATTGCAATTAGTAACATAATCCGGATTAAACATACTATTAGATAATGTACTACTTTTTGATTACTTTTGACCTAACTCGTTTATCACATAGACTTGAATAGGATGATTGTGTAGCTTATTGATTAAAGTTCACTTCCAGAACAAAAATGTAGATACAGATCATTTACTCACCCCCTTATCATCCAAGATGTTTGTGTCTTTCTTTCTTCAGTTGTAAAGAAATTGTTTCTTAAGGAAAACATTCCAGATTTTTTCTCCATATAGTGGACTTCAATGGTGCCCACAAGTTTGAACTTCCAAAATACAGTTTCAGTGCAGTTTCAGAAGGCTCTAAAAGACCCCAGTTGTGTCTTATCTAGCAAAACGATCTGTTATTTTCCGGGGAAAAAAATACTTTTTAAACTCAAACGTTCATCTTGTCTATTCAGTTAGGGTAGGGCGAAAAACTCCCATCGAATTTTCTCCTCCAACTTCAAAAACATCCTATATCACTGTTTTACCTTTTTTTTTTACCTCTGTATTGACAGAGTTCGTATGCGCATCGCAGAGAATAGACAAGATGAGTGTTTGAGGTTAAAAAGTATATAAATTGTCATTTTTTCTAGAAAATATTAAATGGTTTCGCTAGATAAGACCCTTCTTCCTTGGCTGGGATCCTTTAGAGCCCTTTAAATCTGCATTGAAACTGCATTTTGGAAGTTCAGACTTGCGGGCACCATAGAATTCCACTATATGGTGAATAATTCTGGAATGTTTTCCTCAAGAAATATAATTTCTTTACGACTGATGAAAGAAAGACACGAACATCTTTGACGACAAGGGGGTGAGTAAATTATCTGTAATTTTTGTTCTGGAAATGAGGAAAAACAAAGAGAAAGAAAATATAAAGAAGAAAATGTATTCCATTCTTTGTTATCAACATCATGAAAAACATTAAACATTATATTGCAGCAGAATTTCCCAAACTGTATATAAGTGGTGAGTAGACAAAGGGGGTGGGGGGTGATTGGGGTGAATCAATAAATTAAATAAAAAGTAACTGTAATATGATTGAGCATTTTAAAATATAATATTATCTAATTAAGTACTTTGGAATTTTTGGAGTCTTCCGGATAACATGTAATCAGTTACTACCCAGCGCAGCCTGTATACATACAGCATACTCAGCAATATATACTATATAGCTCGGCTGAAAAATTAACTATATTATCTCTCAGCTTTTTGCATAAAGTTGAATATATAAGTATGTTTACTTTTATCCACATACACATATCCACAGAATAAAAGCATGCATGCATGCATGTTTAGAATGCCATTTTTGAGTCTTTTTTTCCCTTTATGTACCATGCACTAAAAGAAAGTGGTCATTATGTGATATATAAAGTAGCTTAGTGAAGAGTTGAGTCATAGTTGTTAGTACATTGTGTATTTTAGCACAATTGGAAAGCCAATCAGGATGATTATACAAGGACAGGAACTATCCATTTTTTTTAAAGTCTTACTTAGCATGATGAGTAAGCTTTGACCTTCTTTGCCTGAAATTCTGTTTTGGATACAGGAACGAAGACTGCACATGTACATCGTGTACTGCCAAAACAAGCCCAAATCAGAGCACATTGTTTCAGAGTACATTGACACGTATTTTGAGGTAAGACTTAAGGCACTGCCTACATTCTGCCTGACATTTAAACATGAGTCATAAAAAGGAAGACAGACTCAGAACTAGATCTCATCTTTTCTTTATATCTTTATCAGGATTTAAAACAGAGGTTGGGCCACAGGCTACAGATCACAGATCTACTGATTAAACCAGTGCAGCGGATCATGAAATACCAGCTCCTGCTGAAGGTCAGACAGAGACATTTCATTAGCAATGTAGTCATTCCTTCCAATACCACTGACCCATCTTTATGTAAAGAACAGATGTTGAGAAAAGATCATTGTCTACCAACATAAACTGATGTTTCTCTTGTTCTAATTTTAGGACTTTCTCAAGTTCTCCAAAAAGGCTGGTTTGGACACTGTAGAATTAGAGGTAAGGGTATTTGTTAAGACATGGATTAGTATTTAATTTTGACAGGTAACTCATCCAGAACAATTTAAGCAACAAATATGAATATTGCTACTCAAATCATGCAGCTTGAGTAAAGATGTTGCTAACTGTATAGTATTTCTTCTTTGACTTAAAGAAGAAGTTCACTTTCAGGACAAAAATGTACAGATAATTTACTCACCTCCTTGTCATCCAAGATATTTGTGTCTTTCTTTCTTCAGTCAATAAGAAATTATGTTTCTTGAGGGAAAAAATTCAGGAATTATCTCCATATAATGGACTTCAATAGTGCCCCCAAGCTTGAACTTCCAAAATGCAGTTTAAATGCAGCTTCAAATGGCTCTAAACAATCCCATCTGAGGAAGAAGGGTCTTATCTAGCAAAACGATCTGTCATTTGCGAGACAAATTGACAATTGATATACTTTTTAACCTCAAACGCTCGTCTTGTCTAAGTCTGCGTGAACTGCGTTTTTTTCCCGCTTAATACGGTCAATACAGTCAGTGTATGTCGAAAAACTCCCATCTCGTTTTCTTCCCCAACTTCAAAATTGTCCTACATCACTGCAGAAGTGGCAATCCAGTGTTTACAAAGTGAACATGCAAAGAAGATCAAACGCCCTGTACAAAAAAAAAAGGGTAAAACAGCGATGTAGGACGATTTTTACGCTGAAGAAAAAATGAGACGGGAGTTTTTGCCCAACTTCGTTCCTGGAGATCTACCTTCCTGCAGAGTTTAGTTCCAACCCTGATCAAACAAACCTGTATGTAATTATGCTCCTTCAGGTCCTAATTAGTTGGTTCAGGTGTGTTTGATCAGGGTTGGAAATGAACTCTGCAGAAAGGTAGATCTCTTCCTCGGCTGGGATCGTTTAGAGCCGTTTGAAGCTGCATTTAAACTGCATTTTGGAAGTTATAACTTGAGGGCACCATTGGAGTCCACTATTATGGAGAACATTCCTGAAATGTTTTCCTTAAAAAACATAGTTTCTTATAGATTGAAGAAAGAAAGACGTGAACATCTTGAATAACAAGGGGGTGAGTAAATTATCTGTAAATATTTGTTCTGGAAGTGAACTTCTCCTTTAATCTGATTTAAATCTCAATTTGTGCCTCAATGTATGCCTGGGAATAAATTGAGGCATACCAGAACCATATCTACAAACCATATCTATGGGAACCTTTGTCTTAGGTTAGCAAACCACCTAGCAACACCTTAGTAATCTTCTACAGCAAATTTTACACGGACAAGGAACAGGCATGTTTTCTTCAGAAATGTTTAAAATGTAGTTCTAAAATACATATGCTCTTTCACAGAAAGCAGTAGAGGTGATGTGTGTTGTTCCAAAACGCTGCAATGACATGATGAATGTTGGACGCCTGCAAGGATTTGATGTAAGACACATTTCTCTTACCTTATTTACAAAAGTTTGTAAGCATGTATATGAAAAGCTAAAAAGCACAGCCATTAACAGTTGTGTGCACATAAATCAGCAGAAAGTCCACAAGCTGTTTGCAAAGGTTTTTTTTTTTTCACTCCAAAACTAATCAAACCAAGAATGACAGTAAATTTTCATCATTTTGTGGAAAGAGTTAAAATGCCTGACAAAATTATTTACAATCTGAGCAAATAAAACAGTGACCTTGCCTCCAGATAAAACAGTACAATAATTCAAACTAGACTGTACTTGTTGTGAATGTTCTTTTTTACTGTAGTGTTGTATTTATGTTTGCACATGCTGTTTTGAGGACTGCGCATTGTTTATTTTGTTATGTATGTGTTTAGGGTAAAATTGTAGCCCAAGGAAGACTGATTCTCCAGGACACCTTCATGGTCTCAGACCAGGATGGTGGTCTCCTTTCCCGCATGAAAGAGAGGCGTGTCTTTCTCTTTGAGCAGATAGTTATCTTCAGTGAACCCCTGGATAAAAAGAAGGGCTTCTCCATGCCGGGCTATCTGTTTAAGAACAGCATTAAGGTGTGTAGACAAAACCACTGCTATAGAAAACACTGTGCTCAAGACACAGTATAGCAAGTAAAAACATTTATCTTTTGTCTCTCTCTCTGCTCTGCAGGTCAGTTGGTTGGGTCTAGAAGAGAGTCCTGACAATGACCCTTGTAAGTTTATTTTGACCTCAAGGTCATCAACTGGCAGTAGTGAGCACTATGTCCTCCATTCCTCCAACCGGGCGGTTTGCCAAGTCTGGATCCAGCAGATCAGCAGCATCCTGGAGAACCAGAGAAACTTCCTCAATGGTAACACAATTTTAGAATTTCCAAAAAAGTTACAAAATGGGAGGTTAGCGGTTAAATACATGTTAATCAGAAGGTTGTAAGGGTAAAGCCCCACAAACTATTAATCATCACCATCACTGGCTTAACCTCACACTTCTCTAGTGGAATTGTCCACGTAATATGTGAACTAACACATATGTTGCTTTACGTCAGGGTTGTCCAATCTTGCTTTCTGTGGGCCAAAATCCTACAGAGTTTAACACACTTGCCTGGAAGTATCTTGCAGTACTGAACCATTGATTAGCTGGTTCAGACTGGAGCTAAATAGCAGATTAGTGGCCCTCCTGGAGGAGAATAGGACATTCCTGCTTTAAATAAAATGATCACAGATAATAGTTATGGATTGGGATTTAAAGATAATACTGCAGTAATGGGGCAGCTAGTTTACCAACAACTGATTATGTGATCAGTGACATCAACTAGGTTTAATAGTTAAGACAACTTAGAACACTGTTGAAAATATTCAAATATTCTGTTTGAAAATTCACTTTTAAGATCATCTAGTCATTTAGACAATCAAGCAATCTAGTTATTTTCAAAATATGTTGTTTGAAGATCGTTATTGGGGGGCAAAGCACCGAAGGTGCTATTGTATCCATCTGCATTATTATTATCATTATTATTATTATTATTATTATTATTAAGTCTATGGCAGCCCATAGAACCGCTTGTGGGAAAGTTATGAAATTTGGTACACAGATAGGGGACAATCAACTTTAACCACAGCAAGTTTGGAGTCTCTAACTCAAACTCTTTAGCCCCACCACTTGTACAAATTTTTACTCATTTTATGCTAATAACTTTTGAACTGTAAGGTCTAGAAGGAATTTTTTTTACCCTCTGAATCTGAAATGTAAAAATTGTAAGGCTTTGTTTTTTTTTGCTGTTTTTAATAGTTAAAAAAAAATCATACATTTTCAAACCTCGTCCTAGACCAGGGTTGCTCAACCCTGTTCCTGGAGATCTACCTTCCTGCAGGGTTCAGCTCCAACCCTGAACAAACACACCTGAACCGACTAATTAGGACCTGAAGGAGCACTTGATAATTACAGACAGGTGTTTGATCAGGGTTGGAACTAAACTCTACAGAAAGGTTGATCTCCAGGAACAGGGTTGGGCACCCCTGTCCTAGACGGTCTAATTTTCACCATAATTGGCTCAGATCATCTTGAGACCATGCTGGCAAAAAGTTATGGAATTCAAGTTGATTAGTCAAACTATCCTCGAATAATGTGTGAACGAATTTGACGAAGAGCACGCAAAAATGGATGTGAGGCTATATCTCTGCAACGGTTTGGTGTGTTGAGACCAAACTTGGTGTGTGTTATAACAAATTGCAAAAAATGCTAAAAACATTTGATTAAATTGGCCTGTTGTAATGAAAACTTCCTGTTCGCCATTTTGATTAATGTTGAAAACCTACTTTTTCAAACTCCTCCTAGACCACTGGTCGGATTTTTACCAAATTTGACTTGAATCATCTTCAGACAATGCTGACAAAAAGTTATGGATTTTGTGTTGAAATATGAAAGGTTTTCATTTAACGCATCAACGAATTTCCTGGAAAGATACCAAACTGCATCTGAGGCTGTATCTCTGCAAAGCTTTGACATATTTACACCAACTTTGTATGTGCCATTGTCACCTCACACTGACTACGCCACATCAATTTGGTAACATCGCAACCTATTGGTCAAGAGTGATAAACCATTCATTAACCATTAATTATGAAATTTCCAAAAATGCTAATAACTTGTGTTTGCATTAGCCTATTGTAATGTGCTGGTCTCAAAATATTCCTTGGGTTACACCAACAACATACATACCAAATATGCCATAGTTGGCTGAACTTACTGTTTGCCATTTTGATTTAAGTTGAAAACCTTGAAAACCTTGCTTTTGAAATCCTCCATGACCGTTGGTCCGATTTTCACCAAAATCAAGTCAGATCATCTTCAGACTGTGCTGACATAAAATTATGGATTTTGTACAGAAGAAACCATTTTTGTATAGAAATGCAACAAATTTGAGCCATGATGCCAAAATGACTTAAAATGAGGCTTTATTTCGGCAAAGCTTTGACATATCAACACCAAACTTTGTGTGTGTCATTGTCACCTCACACTGAACACACCACATTGATTTTATAACAGTGCCACCTATTGGTCAAAAATAATACTCCATTAAATC
>JAHKKF010494838.1:0-13006 GCA_019740295.1 Labeo calbasu | reverse complement strand
AAAAAAAAGAAAAAACACACCAAACCAAACAAACAACCAAACCAAAAACAAAACAAAAAACACACAAAACCAAATCAAACAAACAAAACATCCATAATGACATAATAATAATAATAATCATCCATAACAACATAAACAACAAAAAACAAACCAAAAACAACAAAAAACAACCAAAAAAAAAAAACAGAACAACAACACCAAACCAAATCAAACAAAAAAACAACCAAATCAAACCAAACAACCAAAACAAACCAAATCAAAAACAAAACAAAACAAAAAAACACACGAAACCGAATTAACAAACAAACAAAACAAAAGAAACCAAACCAAAAACAACAAAAAAAACCACACCAAGCCAAATAAAAAACAAACAAAAATCACACCAAAAAACAAAACAAAAAACAACCAAAAAATAAATACATAAATAAAAACCCACCAAACAAATCAAAAAACAAAAAACAAATCAAAATCAACCACACAAAACAAACCAAAAACAAAAATCCACACCAAACCAAATAAAAACAAACAAAACAACTGACTTTTTTTTAATCTCAGAATTGCTACTTTGTACCTCATAATTCTGAGGAAAAAAAGTTGCCACATTGCCACATCTACACACAAGACGTAAACTCACAATTTAAGAAGAAAAATCTAAATTTTGTTTGAATTGCAAGAAACAAAGTCTGAATTATGAGATAAAAAGTTACAATTATGTGTTTTTTTTAATCAAATGGCAGAAACAGGTTTCCATAACTGTTGGTTGAAAACAAAACAACCAAACAAAAAACAAAATCAATTCCAGCTATATTTTAGAGTATGTATGTTCAAGCTTAAAACAAAATAAATTGGGTATAAACTGACTGCAATTTACAATACAAATATTAGAACAACGACATTATTGTCTGACAGATTTTGCATGCTAAACTTTCTGACAAGCAAAAAACACAAAAAGCAGAAAAAGCAACTCAAGCTGTATGTTTAAGCATGTACGGTTAAGCCTAATTAACTGAAGAAATCTGTATAGTACAAGACGAGACAGAAGGATTTCAAAGTGGCGCTGCTATCAAAATACTGTAATGATAATGATAAGCCATACAGCATTTGAGATTCAAACCGCATTAACAAAAAGCAAAAGTGATCAAACATGGAAGCTTGTGGAAAATGCATGCGTTGAATGTTATGGAACGAGAAGCGTACTGGCACTGTCAGCTACTCTGAGGGAGTCATTAGCTCCAGAGATTGCACTGCACAGACACAGAACATGATTTTAACACATCTCAACCCATCTCTCTCATGCATTCTCTCTCATCTCGGTAACTCCGTCCAGACGAGCGTTTGGATCTGACACCTACTGTACTCCTGCCTGTGTTAGTAAGAAATGGGGCAAAAGATATCAGTTTAATGTTCTCTATACGTCATCATGAGAAATCTGTGAAGAGTGTAAGCATTTAAGATCAGCTGATAATGACCAATAATTTATATTACATTCGATCTTTTTTAATCCCAAACCTAAATATATACTTTGGTTCTGGATCATATGTACACTGTGATCCACTAAGAGCAAAATAATTCATTTATTCATGTCTATATGCTTATTTAAGTATAAGAATACAGGCATTTTGTGTTTGGAAAGAGTGTGTTTGTGTGACGAATGTGTCTACATTAATTGGGTGAGATCATAGTAAGCACCCTATATGACATATACAATACTTCCTGTGTGACCTCGGAAAGCGGAGACAATCCATGACAAGAACACAAGACGGGGGAAAGGAAACAGAAGAAAGCTCCCACAGGAGTAATGTGCCAGTATGTGTGACCCAGATATGCCACCTCACAATGCATACTCAATGGGACAGTCTGATCACAGACTCTCTCTCACACACACACACACACACACACACACACACACACACACAGCCTCGGGGCAAGACAGGTGGAGGAAGGTTTGCTTACCTCTGAATCACATTTTAATGATGGGCCGTGCCTGTGCCTCTAAATACAGCACGTTTCACACCACATAATTGTGAAAAAAAAAATTGTGCCCAGGAAATATGTATTGGGCAATTATATGTAAATTCAGAATGTATAAGCGCAAGACGACAACAACTGCAAACAGTTAAATATATGAAGAAAGACCAGCTGTAGTTGCGTGGTTGCGAATGCTTGCATGCATATTGTTTTTCTCCTTCCTGCAACCTTGTACAATCACCAAACCATCAGCGCCTTCCGTTTCTTTTTTCCCTCCCTCACTTCTGTCCTGTCCTTTCCAGCCCTTTCTTTTCATTGTCTCCCTAGTGCCATAGAAATGCCCAATTACAACCTCCTGAAGACAAACGAGTTGAACAACTAGCACTTAAGGCATCATCAGCCTGGGAACAACAGAACAGAGGAGCGAAAAAAAGGGAAAGGAATCCGTCATTTACCGTGGAATCGAAAACATGTACCTGACAGGAAAGATTGAATGGCGAGTTTGATCGTAATTGCCTCCCTTTGAAAGAAATGATACATATAATTCCACTCTGATTGGTATCAAATCATCAGTGTGAAAGCTATTTATCTTCTTTATTCATTTTTCATCACACAAGGCGCTAAAAAATGACAAAAAAAAAAAAGAGAGACGACAAGTGAAAGCAAAATAAAATGTGAACAAGCAAAGAGCAAGAAATGAAGAAAGATGCTTTTAACTATTAAGAATCCATTACTGTTCTCTCCGTTCAAAATGAAATCACACAGTGCACATACTGTAAACTGAACAGTCTAAATGTCTAAATGTCTATGAGGCTGTATAATTTTGTGGTTATAAATGATGGCCTTAAGTCAGTGTTTCTTAACCCAACAGTAGAAATGTGTACTCTTGATTTGCCTCTAAATACAGTGTTTTTTTGAAATATTGCCTTATGATGTATTGAACCACTAACATTCCCTTAAAGGAATAGTTCACCCAAAAATGAAAATTTACTGAAAATGTGCTCACTCTTAGGCCATCCAAGATGTAGATGAGTTTGTTTCTTCATCAGATTTGGAGATATGTGTCATATTGCATCACTTGCTTACCAACGGATCCTCTGCAGTGAATGGGTGCCGTCAGAATGAGAGTCCAAACAGCTGATAAAAACATCACAGCAATCCACAAGTAATCCACACCACTCCAGTCCATCAATTAACATCTTGAGAAGCAAAAAGCTGCATGTTTGTAAGAAACAAATCCATCAATAAGACATTTTAACTTCAAACCGTTGCTTCCATCTAAAATACAAGGCCTCTATCCATAATATTGCTTTCTCTAGAGAAAAAAAATGGTCCCGTCTGAATCAGGAGAGAAATACGCACAAATTTTGCATTGTTTATAAGACAAAGCAGTTAAAAACAGACGTGACCCTGGACCACAAAAACCAGTCAAATATTTTTTTAATGAATAAATAAGCTTTTCCATTGATGAAGGTCCAATATATAAATATGAATATGATCTAATAATCAAAAATCTAAATATTGAGAAAGTCGCCTGTTTTTTTCTATATTTGGGTCTTTGAAGGGATAAAGTTGTCCACATGAAGTTCTCAGCAATGCATATTCCAATCAAAAATTAAGTTTTGATATATTTACAGTAGGACATTTACAAAATATCTTCATGGAACATGATCTTTACTTAATATCCTAATGATTTTTGGCATAAAAGAAATCAAAGAATCAATCACTTTGACCCATAAAATGTATTGTTGGCTATTGCTACAAATATATCTAAGCTACTTAAGGTTTTGTGGTCCAGGGTCACAAATATGTGGGTGGATTTTGATGTGAGAGGACAACAGAAGACTGAATTTTGCGTTATTATGGATTATGGACTTTAGATTATGGATATTTTGGCCATAAGCAATGATTTGAAGTTAAAATGATGGATTTGTTTCTTACAAGCACAGCTTTTCACTTCTCAAGATGTTAACTGATGGACTGGAGTGGTGTGGATTACCTGTGGATTACTGTGATGATTTTATCAGCCGTTTGGACTCTCATTCTGACGGCACCCATTCACTGCAGAGGATACAATGGTGAGCAAGTGATACAATGCCACATTTCTCCAAATCTGATGAAGAAACAAACACATCTACATATTACTATTCCTTGAAACCCTGAAAAAACAAACCGGCATTCGTTGGCCTCTTGCCTGTCACTGTACGGTTTACCTCCAACCGTAACTGGACATACCTGAACTTGAAACTACAAGTAACCAGTCCTTTTCCATCACTGTGATACAACATCCCCCAGTTACCTTTAGAGGGACAGGTCTGTCATCTCCCTTAGTGTCATGTCATTCTTGAGACTGAAACTCTTAGTTGTAGAATAGCTGCCCTCATCTCTCTCGTCTCTGAAACCTGCGACTCTTGAGTCTGATGGTGGGTGGCAATGCTTCAGAAAGTACAGTCAGCAGTTTTTGTGCCAAGTGTGTGGCCTTTTGCCAAGTTCTCAGCAGATATCCACCCTCTATGTGTAACAAGTGAAAGAGTTTGGCTATTCATATACCCAACAGCACCTCCTTCAAGGTGACTGGATACAGAGCCAAGGCTGGGTTGTTTGGCAAGAACCCCAAATTTAGTTCCAGAGAAAAGTTACTTTCCATGGTTGCAGCCTTGATCTGTAGAACAATGTTAGTGCTGCCAAAGCAAGCGTTTATTACAATATTTATTACAGGAGAATGATGATCCCGTCCCAGCTCCCATTAAGAGTCCAATTAATATTTTCCCCCCAAAATATGGCAGGCGTGAATTAAATCTAGATTATTTCTTGGCGGAAGTCCTTGAATATAAATGCACTCGTAATATATTCTGCAATTCACGCACAAGACCGCAACAGGTCTCCAGGATTTCAAAAGATGTTTTCTTAGCTGTGTCAGAACTGTCTGTTGATCTCATCCAAACACATTCCTGCAGGACTTCAGCATGATCTTCCCCAACATCTTTCCCTGGAGATCAGCCAAAGAACACCTGCTATAGGACTGTCAATGTTCTTTTGTTCAACCAGTCCCTTGAAGATTTTATATCATTTCACTTTCTACTCTTGCTGTCTGAAGATCTCTGCAGCATATAAATGGAGCAGACGTCCTCTTTGTGTGTATGCAACCCTATTGGATTAGTTGTCTCAAGGCCATTATTCTTACAGCAACACCCAGCAGGCACACAAGGCCGTTGATATTCGGTTTTGACGTTGTGTGATCAAAATTCAATGTCAGTTCATCGTCTAAAGTCGACCTTAATTTAACCCAACACCGGCATCAGCATACGTTGATATTTTGTTGTTTTTAGGTTGTGTTACCAAAACCCAATGTTAAGTCAGCGTCAAATTTACGTCAAATACTGACGTCAACCTGATTGTAATTTTTAAAATGCAAAATCTGTCCGACGTCAAATCCACTGTCAACCTGACATTCTATTGAGGCCCGGTGGCTGCTGGCCATGTTTGCATTTCATGGCCAAGCTTTATACCCTACACTGAAGAATAAGATACTATGTCTCCTGAGCTCCTTACAAGAACCTTACTTGCCATTTCCTCTCAAATGGAGCGCCGAACCAACATAATGTTGAATAAACCTTAAATTGCACCCATCCAGGACTCCAAAAATATTACAAATTCACACAAAATGATGGTAACATCTAGTTGCAAAGTGCCATACAGAATGTCTAAAAGGTTGCATTATCAAGGTGTAATAATAGGGATGTGCCCGAATCTAAATACCATGTTTGGAACAGAAATGACATGTACTACGGAACCTCTAAAAACGAAATGGGATGAAAAAATACATTTCAATGCTTTCGCAATTGTATCATTGGGTAATTATACTGCGTGAAAATTCATGGTATCAGCGAGCCGCTATTAATATGCAATGTATTGAAATCACTTTTGAATGCGCGTTCGCACTCTGTTTATACTACATTTGACATGATTAGATGTTGGTCAGTCCTATCAGTCATCTCTCCCTAGTCGGTTTATGTCAACCTGATCTTATGACGAAAACGTACCTGTGGAAACTTTTTTGCAAGATGCGAAATACATTCCGCCAAAGTTAAGTCAATGCCAAATTGACGTCAAATACTGATGTCAACCTGCTTTTCATTCTCAGTCAAAATACATTGTCTGTCCAACGTCATGTCCAACATCAACCTGATATTATACTGACGTCCGGTGGCTGCTGGCCATGTTTGCATTTCATGGCCAAATTTTATGCCCTACACTGTAGAATAAGATACTATCTATGTCTCCTGGGCGCCTTACAAGAACCTTACTTGCCATTTCCTCTCAAATGAAGCTGGATGTGTTCAGCCTCTACGTCTTTCAAGTTGTTTATTGTAAGAGAAGCAATACCTAATTCAAACCAACTTAAAGTTTCAACCTTAAACTGCACCCATTCAAGACTAAAAAATATATATTAAAAATTAGCTTAAAATGAAGGTAAAATCTCATAGCAAGGTGCCAAAAAGAATGTCTATGAGGTTGTATTATCAAGGTGTAATAATTGGGATGTGCCCGAATCCATGTTCGGAAAAGAAATGACGTGTGTTATGGAACCCCTAAAGGGTACAAATATGAAATGGAATGAAAAAATACATTTCAATGCTTTCTTTCACAATTATATTGCTGCGTAATTATACTGTATGAAAATTCACAGCATCAGGGAGCCGCTATTAATATGCAGGTAATTGAAATCGCACTCTGTCTATACTACGAAGCGGCAGTAATTTCCACACATTTGACATAATTAGATGCTGGTCAGTGGTGCTCAAGATCTGCAAATCATTCACCATCGTTCTATCAGTCATCTCTCCCTAGTCTGTTCATGTCAACCTGATCTCATGACGAAAACGTACCTGTGGGAACTTTTTCGCAAGACACAAAATACATACCACAATATATGTTGCGTGACATATTCGATGTGAAATGTCCACTCAATGGCGCTGTAACTCCAATGCTCGTTTTAAAATACGTTTTAAAATAACGTACAATATGCACTACATGACTAGTGTAAACAAAAGCAAATGTGATGTAAAAAAGCAATCGCAAGCATGCTGTTACAGCTTGTTTTTTTTCGATCTCTCATCTTTCAGCTCTTTAATCGCGAGTCATATTTTTCACAGGATTCGTACCCAAGGATTCAGCATCCTAAGTCCAATTCTGCGCTGGGTAAGCCACCGAGCAAGCTTGTTATATCTAAATAAAAGTGAAACACAATCAAAGTGCTCACTTTTAACCTTTACCGTTTATTTCTGTTAGAAACTGCAGTGATATGTACTCACTGGTATGTATTTCGCATCTTGCGAAAATGTTTCCAAAGGTATGTTTTTGTCATGAGATCACGTAGGTTTATGTGGTAGGCGTAAGTGAAATTTTACGTACTGTAATGTAACAGGCTACCGCTAACAAGCGGCTAACCATGTCCGTTTAGTGGCTTTGTAGAACGTGTTATTTGTTTTCCGAGCCAAATACGGATTCACTATTCGGCCACATCCCTAGTAATAACCAATAATCAGTTTGAGAGCATCTCTTTCACAATTCATTCTCATTGCTACAATATGTTCCTAGACTCATTCGCTTTGATTAACCATAGAATAAATTTCGTTGTCCTATTTAGTATAGATATTAAATGCTTTAAACAAGCCTAGCACATCTTACTACTGTTTCTTATCTACTGTAGCATTCCTCTGACGCTGCATCTGCCTCATCATCTCGCTCCCCTTCTGACATTATTCGCTGTACTGCTTCTATGATTCACTCTCAGTGTCTCATTTCCATTACTGACATCACTACAGCTCTGCTGTTTTCTGCTCACTTGATTTACATTATCTACATAATTATTTTCACTCACCTTATCGTACCTTTTCAACTCCCCCACACTCATATCAACTTCCTTACTTTGGCTCAGTGTCCGAGGTTGTGGTTGTGTAATTACCATGCGGTCAAAAAACCCAAATGTTGCTGACTGCCATTTTCCACTTCAAGTGGACAAGATATCTGTTTATGACAAACCGCTCGCTTCTCAGAACTCTCCTGGTAATTAACATGGAAAGACACCACTAAGGTTTCATTAGACTTGCTCAGAAACACACATACTTGTCTAGTGAATGAAAGGACATGTTCAAGTACGCACTTTCGCATCTCACTAATGGAGTGTTTTTGACAGTGCTTGCAATCTCTCATGAAATGTTATGCTATCCATCACAAGTTGAGAGTACAAAGACGTCTTATTGGCACTTCACCGCAGTAACTCAAGATAAACATTCTCCCTCATTTGTTGCCCGTGAACGTCTCTCATACTGTGTGGTCACTCGCTCATCTCCCTAAATTGTTAAATGGCTAGTTTTATCAGACTTGTTATCAGAAACTCTAATAATTTTCTTCTTTCTGGCTTCATCTTACGCCGTCTCCGGATCTCAGCCTCCATTTGTCTGATAAAAGTGCTCACAATGCTCTTCACAAGCTGTTTTTGTTGTCTTGTTAAGATTATCGCCGTCCTGAGGGACGCAATTCACAAGCGAAAAGTGCCATGCTTTTATGCTGATCAAAACGAAGTGATTCTCAATGTAACTTGCTACAAAGCAGATCAGAGCTCTTGGAAACGCAGTAGTCTGTCGATCACTGGAATCATTGTGTTTTAGGTTCTTATTCAGACCTGAGAGCAAATCCCGTGCCTCTTTTACAAAGCCTTTACCAATTTAAAAGACACACCGGTGTTGGGTTTCAACTTTGGCCAGATTTCAAATTCGATTAACTACCTTCTACACCCCTTTTGTTGACCCAAAGGGGCTGGAAACCGGATGCAATGACATGATAGCGCCAAATGCAATTGCACCTGGTGGTTCTGTGATGGGCAGCCAGCGGTGACTGATCGATTATATGAGGTTTGAACAAATGGGCCACTCATTGCACCCGGAGTTAGACGCCCAACTCGGTCCCAACTTGGTTCACTTGGCTAAATCTCTCATTTTGAAATGCACAAAGGCGCCCTATCACCCCATGCGTGGTATAATTCATGCTTAATAAAAGCTTTTAAATTAAATTCCATTCATATTTAATGGGAATCCCTGTTATATCAATTACTTTATTTATTTTATTGGGTCTCCAAGAGCTCATCTTCTCTGGTTATACCCCCATGCACCCTGCTGCGAGCGGAGGCTGTTTGATTGGCAGGTGGATAATGGAATGGTGGGATAGAGGTGAGAATATCTCCCTCCGTGACCCCTGAAGGAAGCCTGTCGATGAATCAGTTCAGACCACCACGGCGAGGACTATTTTAAGAGAGATATGATATTTACACAGCCCTGTGTTAAGCCTACTGAGGGACAATCTCACTTCTTTTGTTTTAATTTCTTTTCATTTCAGGGGGTCATGACACAAACAACACCTCTGTCATATCGAGGAGACAGATGGGGGACGCCACCCGAGGTGCTGGCATTTTGACAAGTGATCACTTTGCAATATCTCAAGTCCTCTGTGTCTCACTTCCTGTTCACCGTCACACTCCTTAAAGGTGAAGTGGGCAGTTCTGTGACTGTGTTGCAGGGAACTATACTGGCAATATATAAATGGTAAATACTTTTACATTTTTGCATTTAGCAAATGCTTTTAGATATTACTTTAGCCTGGATTTGAATTCAAATACACTGTTGGTTAGGGCTGCCCCCTAAAAATCAACTAATCATTAGTCGACGAGACTTAGTAGAGTCACTTAGTTGCAGGAGAAAATAAATTAAAAAACAATTCACAGGAGGTGGTGAAGTCAAGCAGTACGTGATGGACAGATAGTTAATGGCTGGTCTACGTGGTAATACAATACATCGGGCAGGACATCCAATCTTTCATTGACCTCAAATATGGCTTATCGTCTGAAATACTGTAGCAACTTTACATGCCCGCTCAATCTCAAGTGTCTGAAGCTCAATAGTTGCGCGCTTACTGCACAACAGATGGAGGCGCTAGTGCGGTCACTTGCACTTAAAATACTCCGTCATTTTTGGTCATACAGATAAAAGTAATACATCTTTTGAGTCTGTAAAAAGGCTCCATGTTTATTTAATAACAAAACATTTGTGCTTTTGTAAAATTATGAAAGCAAACAGGATGCGTTTTCTGCCATCATGGTCTCTGAGAACTTTGGCACGTCAAGAATTGTTTTTTACTGAAACTCTGTGTATACTTGCCTTATACAAACATGAAAATATATCTATAGAGAGGAAAATGTCTACTTTTCAAGTGAACCAATTCAACTGGAAAACAAATATTCTCAGATTGCGTAATCAGTATGAAACATGCATACAGGTGACAAGTCAGTGTCGCCGATTTCATCTCTTAAGCCGAAAATAAAGAAAACACTAATTTATCAATAAATTATTAAAATGTTAATGTAACCTCCTTACTGTATTTCCGTGACACATTCATAATCATTACTTCTGCCGGTGTGCCGTGGCAAGCTTTATGCGTGCACTTGAGTGCTTATTAAGGCTATGTAGGCAATTAAAGGCTCATTATTATGATTTAAATTGTGCAATAATAAACATGCGATTAGTCGACTAGTGCTTAAAACGAACAACTACTAGTCAACCAGAAAAATCCTCAGTCGAGGGCAGCCCTTCTGTTGGTGAAACTAGGGGGGAAAAAAAAGAAAGAAACACTGCAGCATATTAAAAATAAATAAATAAATAAATAAATAAAATCTAGAATCTAGTTGATGATGAATGATGCAAATGCACAAGTGTGTTTGGATCACTGTTGCCAAGTCCATGGTTTTCCCACGGAATTGGGCTACTTTAACAATGTTGCCACAGTTTGTTTTTCATGTCTGTGGGTTGAAGGGATCCCAATAATGTGAAATTTACACCCCGGAATGTGATTTTAACCGGGGAACCCCACACCGAAATGTTTTGGGCTAGTTTTGAGTAACAATTGTGTGGGTTTCATTGTGAAAACCTGGCAACCCTGGTTTAGATTTTACTCAGAATGTGTAAGTCACAATGTAACAACAACGTAACAACATAACGTCTAAAACAAGAAAAAAATGAAATATTGTAGACAATATTGTATTACAACAGAATACTCAAGTTATTTTAGTAGTACAAGTTCAGACAAGAACCGTTTTTAAGTGTGTTTTATTAATTTTTCATAAAGAACTGTTTATTGAAGAATTGAACGAAACTTGGTAACTTAGAAACTTGCTATGTGGATAGAAATTCCAAAAAATTAAATGGTTCTGGGAAAAATAATCATACTTGTACTCCTCATAGGCAAAAATTTCTATTCATTGGAAATGAATAGGAAACACATTTCTTCTAATGAAAACTAAATACTACACCCAAACAAAATCTTGCTTTTTTTTTTTTTTTTTTTTTTTTTTTGTTGTTTTTTAGATATCAACGTCAAATTTGGAACACTTGTTATATATTTATGTGTGTATTTATGTTTATGTTACTTACGTTTATATATTTATTATGTTATATGATATTTTTTTTACTTATGTAATATAAAATTTAGTATTTTTGTGCATTTTTTCATGACAATAACTGTAAACTTCTATAATCTTATTTTCAACTCAATGTTTGTAAAAACAAATTATATATATGTTATATTTTTTCAAATAGTATTTTTGTGCATTTTGCATAAGAATAAATTTAAATTTCATTTTTTTATTTTCATTTTTTTTTCCCCACTTCAACAATAACAATCTTCCCAAGTGTCTTCTTTAAAAAAAAAGAGAGACCAAACGTAAATCTGTGCTTCAAAAGAATTCAAGATTTACTGAATAGAACTACTGCATATACCTAATAACAATATAAAATACCCTAAAAATACCACATATTAAATAAGAAATAGTATAAAACTAAAATATAGTACACTGATTTCACTCAAGGAAAAAAACAAAAAAAAAAAAAAAACAACTGGAGATATTATGACCGCTTTCCACAGCTCAGTCAAGTTTCAGTCATTACATACGGCAGCTTCATTTGTCTGTGACTGAGGTTGATTATGGTGAATGTAACTGGTTTGCAGTTCTCCACTGTTTCCATAATTACCTCTTCCTGTTAAAATTCTGTGTTTATGTTAAACTAATGAGTGAGAACGTACCACTTTGAAACAATTTGGGTGATCTGGCTGTGCAAACGGAAAGCATATAACGCCTACATCACATGTTTAAGCCCTACGTATGAAAGGTACCACTGCCCACAATCCTCCCCAGCAACATGTTCACTCAACAGGGAAAAATAACAAAGACGGTTGGGGGTAGGCATCTGTGCTCTTCCCCCTTCAGACCCCCTGAAATCCCCGAGGCCCTGCTGTCGCTCCAGGCTGGAGGTTATGATGGGAGTCGAGGATGGTGCTACATGGAGGTTTGGAGGTCAGTGAAAGGGGACAGGTCTGTGTGGTGTGGATGGGGTAATTCAATGTGAGAGGGCATCAGGATTAGCAATTACATCCTATTAATAGTGTCCACTAATGCAAGCCGGACAGGCATGTCTGCCCCTGAGCCAGAGTTGCCGTGACCAGTCGCATGAAAACAGGAGTGGTTTTCTTGATCTCAAACGCTCCTCCTCCCTGTGCCCCAGTTCACTTCAATGCACTCGTTTATGTCTTTCACTCTTCCGGCACATATTACTCAAGCCGCCCATATCTTTGCGGCCAATGAGCACATCTGCCCCCTCTGACCAGTAAAGGTATAGTTCAACTTAAAATGAACTGTCATAATTTTTTATATTTTAAGTAGGCCTGTCAATCTAACATGTTAATATGTTATTAATAATGGAAAAAATGTCATGTTAAAGCTGTTAATGCATTTAACACACACAAAACCTGTGCGTAATCTTACATTATATGCAGCGGACAAACATGATGCCGGAAGAAAAAAATTAGTGGGTAATGCATCCTAGTAAAATGCAGTTCCCTTTCGATACTACACTCGTACTGCGTCGCTAGACGCTATGGGAAAAGGTCCTTTTTCCTTCTCGACTGAAGCCTTTTTTCATACACGCAG
>JAHKKF010494837.1:0-10041 GCA_019740295.1 Labeo calbasu | reverse complement strand
ATATATATATAGTCAAAAGTATTTGAACAGTAAGATTTTCTTGTTTTTTAAAGAAGTCTCTTCTGCTCATCAGCAAAAACAGCAAAATTTTGAAATATTTTTACTATTTAAAATAACTGCTTTCTATTTGAATATATTTTAAAATGTAATTTATTATTATTTTAGCATCATTACTCCAATCACATGATCCTTCAGAAATCATTCAACTATTCTGATTTGCTGCTCAAAAAAACATTATGTTATTATTATATTTTTAAAAAATGTTCAGAAGAACAGCATTTATCTGAAACAGAAACCTTTTGTAACATTAACAAGTGTCTTTATTATCCCTTTTGATTCATTTAAAGCATCCTTGCTAAATAATTATTTAATTTAATTTCAATAATTTCTGTAATTTGAATGGTATAGTGTATAATGTTACAAAAGCTTTTTAGTTCAGATAAATGCGGATCTTTAGAGCTTTCTATTGATGAATAAATCCTGAACAAAATGTACTCAACTGTTTTGAACATTGATAAGAATAATAATAAAAATGTTTATTGAACAGCAAATCAGCATATTAGAATGATTTCTAATCATTTCTAATCATTTTAGGGGTTTTTGAAATTGTCACATACTGGGCTCAATTTAGGTCAGTTTTTCATGTTTAACTCTGAACACTGAAAATCTAAACTGTAACAAAAAAAATGTAGAAAAGCAAAAGGTATAGAACATTGTCCGCCAAGATTTTATCCATTAAGTTTATGGTAATTAAAAATACAAGTAAAACTCCTGTGAAAAATCAATTCCATATTTTGTGCCCTATTTCTGCAGACTTTTTCTTGTGATATAATAAATATTCTATTTTTTTTTTTTTCTATTTTATCATAATCTTGTGCACATACTCTGTTCTTTATGAACTTCTCAGAATCAATGCATTTGATTATTTGGAAGAAATAAAAAGAGAAAAAATGATTTCCGGTTCATTTTATAGGTTCAAACTTCATCCCCAGACCAAAACTGAAGTTGTTATTCTCTTGTAATCTTCCTTTCTCCCAACGATCTCATTTGTGATCACGTTTAAATGCAAAATGAAGCTTCAGTGAATCACACCAAGTTTGACATCATTTACAGCAAACGTCATTCAGAAAACACCAAACAGATCTGGAATCACATAGCGTTTTTTAGGTAAACTGTTCCTCTAAAACTCTCCAGTTTTGCCTGTAAAACTGCACCTTTAAAGAAATAGTTCACCCAAAAATGAAAATTCTGTCATTAATTACTCACCCTCGTGTTGTTCTGTACGCGTATGCGTTGTGGTACTCTTGATAATGGCGGCTGACTGCTCCGGAAGATAAGAAATTGTTGAATAAAGTCGTTATTTTTGTTTTCTTTGCACACAAAAAGTATTCTCTTAGCTTCGTTAAATTCAGGTTTAACCACTGATGTCACATGGACTACTTCAACGACGTCCTGGGTCTTGCAGAGATGGGAAGTAACGAAGTAACTTACTTCAAATACTTCATTACTGTACTTAAGTAGATTTTTCTGGTATCAGTACTTTACTTCAATATTTATTTTTCTGACTACTTTTTACTTTTACTCCTTACATTTTTACACAAATGTCTGTACTTTCCACTTCTCACATTTTCAAACCAGGCTCGTTACTTTAGTTTTAATCAGCATTTGGTGGATCACCATTCGATAACAAATCTCTAATAAATCATGGATCGGTTAGTCTTGACTGGCAACGCGATTCGCCCCGCGCGCGCGCTCCGCGTCTCCGCCAAACGGTTTCTATCAGAGTAATCATTGCAAGTGACTCGAGAATCGAGTGGAAGCGCCCGGGTGGATCATAGAGGCAAAACTACTGACCTGTTCAGAACGTAAGGTCAGTTTAATCTGTAAACAGGCTGCTAAGAGTTGCTAGCAGTTTAATGCTTAACTATATAAACAAAGACGAAACTACAGCAGTAGTACTATAAACGGAACTAAACTAAATTACTATCATCACTCAAAATACTCTATGCTAAAGGACATCATTATTATACACTGTAAAGTTACAGTAGTAATTTAGCAAACACATGTTATAAAACATCGTTTTGTAATACGTTCAGAGGGAGCTAGGGCAGATAACAACACAACCCTTATGAACATTAAAACTAAAATCCATGGTTACTGTAGTTAAACCATGGTAACCACAAATTAACCATGGTCTTGCTACACTAACCATAGTCTAACCATGATATGTGTAGTAAAACTATGGTTGTAGTTAAATTAAAACAGATTAAAAAAAACAAAAACATGGTTACTATACTTTCACTGTAATAAACCATGGTTAATTTTGGTAAGACAAAAATATGACTTATGATAATGCAATAACATGTTCAGTATAGGATTTTTCTGTAAAGATATTGTCATGATGTAATCATTATTGTACTAATTTTGACATTTAGGCAATTTAGAGAATATAGTTTTCTTAAATCTGTAGTATTTAAGCCATTTTAAGATACAACAACAACACCTGGTCATAATGTGATACTTTAAACTGAACCTAAATAAAATTCTTACTGCAAATATAATATAACAAGGTGGTTGTTTTGCAACAAGGTGGAGACAGTTCTGCTCATAACAGTAAATGGCTGATGGGGAAAGTGACAGGTACAAGAAAATTAGTGAAAAAAGCAAACACACACAAAGTGAGAGGCAGAGAGATATCATGGAAAATGAAGAGTCTGAAAAGGAAAATGGAAGTGAAGGTGCAGTTCAAAAGAGCCTTTTTTCTTATTTTGCACGGCCTAAGCCTAAGGTTTTATACGTTTATTTAAATGTGAAGGCCATACAAAAAAATAGAGTTGTCCATGATTTCAGAATTTGTCGTGGGTGTATAGGATTGCCTGGATGAGTGTGCGATTTCCCGGCCTGAAATTTTGTCCCAGTGTGGCCCTGTTCTACATGGTGGTTGTTTAGCCTTGATACATTCATTAGCTAACAAATTTTAATTGCAGGGTATTTTGTATTAATGTCTCAATATGATGTGAGGGCCAGTTACCAGCGTGACACCAAAACAGGTAGTAGTAATGGGTACTTTTTACTTAGTACATGTCTGAGCCCATACTTCTTTACTTTAACTAAAGTAAAAAAAAAGTGTAGTCAGTACTTCTACTTTATTTTTAAACATGTGTATCTGTACTTCTACTTAAGTGAAGGATGTGTGTACTTTTGCCTTCTCTAGGGTCTTGAACGTGGTAGCTGTGTTGCCATCTACGCAGGGTCGGAAAGCTCTCGATTTACTCATAAAACAGTCTAACAATATCATAATTTGTGTTCTGAAGATGAACGAAAATCTTATAGGTTTGGAAAGACGGGGTGAGTAATTAATGACAGAATTTATTTAATGACAAATACATTTTTTGGTGAACTATCCCTTTAATGCCTACTGCAAAACCTCTGGCAATTTGCAAGTTAAAAAATAGGGACTGTGAGGCACAAAAGGAAACTGTTTTTTCTTAAGACTCTTTGGAAAGCTTCACAATGGGCTGGATGAGAAAAGGAAAGAAACATGGGTGAAAAGAGCATGAGCGAGACTGAGAGAGGGAGGAATGGCTTTGCACTGGCGGCCGCTGTAATGCAGTGTCCATTCTGTGCCCAGCAGATATACTCTGGTAATGTGTTTCCACGCCAGTGAATCTCAGCACATAAAAGTCAACGGCACTCTCACCCTCTACATACACAGGAGCACATTCAAAACCGGTCGAAATCACACGAGATCAGCCTGCTGCTCAGTATAACCTGCAGGCGAATAATAAACGTAGAACTAGTTAATGTAAATGACGCTCATCTGGTCTAACTGGATCTAACTGGAAGGTCACCATTGTAGTCATGTATGATATGATATTTCCCTCTTTCTGTGGTTTCAAAGCGTTCAAGCCCTGGAATTGTTAGTGTTTGTTTTTCAGATGATCTGCTCAAAAAATCTGGGACTTTTTTCTTCATTTAATCAGGTTTTGATGTTTAGAAACAATGACTCACCCACCTTGGTTTGTTGCGGTTTCAAGGCCAGTACTAACAGTAGGTCTAGTTTTTTCATTTAAAATCTTTTGTGGAACTTCATTAGCTTGATTAGCCTCCATGTGAATTTTGTCCCACTGCCCTTGGTTTGAAAAAATCCCTTTGAAGTCTTAATTTCCTCGTGCTGTAATCTCCATAGCAACAAGGCATTTCAGAATAAAAGGAGTCGGAATTACAGCATACTGACATCGTTAAGAGAGGCAGTTTATTCACTCAAGTGCACAACGCAGACACGCTCACACATGTACATGTCACTTAATGAGCTGAGAAGTGAGTGCATTGCTATATTTGTTCAAAATGTGAAGAGGATCTTTATATGCCTGCATACAGTCTCATACACCATTAGTGAAAAAGAATGATGCTGCCTGACTCATATAATAATTAATATAAGGATTATGTGCTTTTGTTTGCTCAGGTATGGTCAGAAACTAATGCAAATGCTTCCACAGAGTTCAAAAGCTGCAAACAGTCGTGTCAGTTTCTCTCCAAAGATGAATTACTAGTTCAAATTAAGCTACTGAAGTTTTGGAAAACCCTTGTTTTATTAATGTGTTTATGATTCATCGCTTGTACACTACCAGTCATAAGTTTTTAAACAGTACGTTTTTAATGTTTTTTAAAAAAGTCTCTTCTGCTTACCAAGCCTTTATTTGTACAGGTACAGCAAAAACAGTAAAATTTTGAAATATTTTTACTATTTAAAAAAAATCAGTTTTTGTGATCAAAGCTGAATTTTCAGCATCATTACTCCAGTATTCAGTGTCACATTAACCTTCAGAAATCAAATATGCTAATTTGCTGCTCAAGAAACATTTATTATTATCGTTATTATTATCATCAATATTTAAAACAGTTGAGTACATTTTTTGATGAAAAGAAAGATCCAAAGATCAGCATTTATCTGAAATAAAAAGCTTTTTTAACATTATACACTATGCCATTTAAAAGCTTGGAGTTGGAATAATTTTTATTTATTTATTATTTTATTATTTTGTTGTTGTTGTTGTTTTTTTTAAATTAATACTTTTATGTAGCAAGGATGCTTTAAATTTATCAAAAGTGGTGATAAAGACATTCATAATGTTACAAAAAAATTCTACTACAGATAAATGCTGTTCTCCTGAACTTTCTATTCTTCAAAGAAACCTGAAAAAAATTCTACTCAATAGAATCAGAATATTAGACTTCTGAAGGATCATGTGACTGGAGTAATGATGCTAAAAATTCAGCTTTGAAGTCACAGGAATATTACATTTTAAAATATATTCAAATATAAAGTTTTTTTTTTAAATAGTAAAAATATTTCAAAATGTTTTTGTTGTACTTTGGATCAAATAAATGCAGGCTTGGTGAGCAGAAGAGACTTAACAAAAATTAAAAATCTGGCTGTTCAAAAACTTTTGACTGGTAATGTATTTTGACAGGACAGATGACACAACCATTCATCTTGATCACATTAATACACATTCCTTATCCTACAGACTACACAATGTGCTTATTCTAACAGACACAACTTTGTCTGTTCCAGTAATTGTCACATGCATCTGTGCAATGTCAGGATTTTCTTGTTGGTCGGTTTGAGAGCAACTACTCAGACCATAATGTCTATTTGTCTGTTTGTAGGCCAGCAGAACGCTCGGGAGAAGATGTGGATATAATTCTGGCTCGGCTAAAGGGTGTGAAGGCCTTTGAGAAGTTTCACCCTAACCTGCTGCAGCAGATCTGCATGTGTGGCTTCTACGAGTATCTGGAGAAAGGCATCACCTGTAAGAACCACATTTAGAATTGTATTTTTATCATGATGCTTCCAGATTCTGATTTGAGACCAGTTAGGAAATGTGTTTTTAGGTGGCTATAAGAAATGAATTGATGGTTTAAAAACCTAATCAAATTCAGTAACACTTTAGTACAGGGACCAATTCTTACTATTAACTAGTTGCTTATTAGCATGCATATTACTAGCATATTGGCTGTTTATTAGTACTTATATAGCACATATTCTGCATGACCATTTTCTACATCCTTAATCTAACTACAAATAAGAAAAAATTAGGAGTTTATTGAGGCAAAAGTCATAGTTAATAGTGAGAACTAGACCTTAAAATAAAGTGTGACCACAAATTATTTTTTATAGGATTTTTAAGTTGCCGATACAATTCTGTAGAGCTTAAAATAAGTATTTGATAGTACACTACCATTCAAAAGTTTATTTTTTAAAGAAATTATTACTTTTATTCAGTAAGGATGCATTAAATTGATTAAAAGTGACAGTGAAAAATATTTGTAATGGTACAAAAGGTTTCTATTTCAAATGAATGCTGTTCTTTTGAACAGTCTATTAGTCAAAGAATTTTAAATAGAGAAAAAGTATCACAGTTTCCACAAAATATTTAACAGCACAACTGTTTTTAACACTGATAGTAATAAGAAATGTTTCTTGAGCAACAAATCAGCATATGAATGATTTCTAAAAAAATTGAGTAATGGCTTTTGACAATTCAGTTTTTCCTTTACAGAAATAAATGACATCTTAAAATATATTGAAACAAAAAACTCTTCTTTTAAATTGTAATAATATTTCACAATATTAAATTTTTACTGTATTTTTGATAATAAATTCAGCCTTTCTGAGCATATGAGACATTTTACCAACCGCAAAAATTTCACAAACCACTAGGTAGTGTATATTATAGGTTTTTCATATCAGTATATTGGATTCTGGGTTATTTAAAGCACCAGTACATAGATGGTTTACTAAATAGCTAGAAAATTAAATATTCTCTGTGGAACCTGAAAATGTTTTCTTATGGCCTCAGGCTATAAAACTAATTGAAAGTTTCATTGTTAAGCACGTAGTCCCGGATCTGTGCTTAAGGTAGAATTTGCCACTTAATGAGACAATAAGAAGCATGTTATATTGATGAAAAGAAGTAACTGTCCTGACATCAAAATAATGAATTCCTCTGCAATTTGCGGATCAGTATTCATAGACTGTGTATTTTCCTGCAGTGTATCGGCAGGGTGACATCGGTACCAGCTGGTACGCTGTTCTGTCTGGATCTCTGGATGTGAAAGTGTCTGAGACGGCCAACCATCAGGTAAGAGAGACCACAATCAGGATCATTTAAAGCCTCAATCTGCTGGGAGTCAGCTGAGATAAGTAGTAGTTTAGCCTAGCAGACATCATTTGCATCCATCAGCACACAGAAACTGCTACAGAGAGCCCTGCTGTGAGTGGGCGAACGGTCCACGACTGGCCTTGTTAATAGTCTGATATATGAGAACGCTGATGCAGTGCTGCTGGGGATGGAAGCATCTTTCTGCGAATCCACTGGGAATACAATGAGTCAGACTGTGTTTACTGGCCCTAAAGCATGCATCACTCCCACACAACTCAAGAGAGATTTCCAAAGATTCCAGAAGCTTACATGTTTTGGATATTAGAGCTTATAGAATCTGTATAGAAGGGATCTGTTTGCAGGTAAAGATAGAAAATAGAATTGCAGAAATAATCTCTGTTTCTCGTTTGCAATTGGTCAGTCAGGCTTACAGTCCCACCCCAAACTCATGGGACTGGTTGAGCTAATGTTTCTGTTTAAGGCTGATTACAGGTTTGGGAGTAATCATGCTTATAGACTGCATATTAAGATAAAAAGTGATGGTATGATTTAAAAAAAATATTTTTGATGAAAAATCTAAATCTCTTATGCTCACTAAGGCTACATTTATTTTAACAGAAATGCAGGAAAACAGTGTTTTATTTTATTTTATTTTTTTAGAATTTGCTATTTAAATATTTTTTAAAAAAGTATTTTATTCTTGTGATCAAAGTTGAATTTTCAGCATCATTACTCCAGTCTTCAGTGTCACATGATCCTTCAGAAATCATTCTTGCTGAATCATTGTTGTATTAAGATAAAAAATGGGGAAAGCATTTTTTTATCACCTTTATTTTAGATTACACGACAGTTCAAAAGTTTGGGATGGTATGATTTTTAAAATATTTTTGGTGAAAAATCTTAATCTCTTAGGCTTACTAAGGCTGCATTTATTTGATCAGAAATACAGGAAAACGCTTTATTTTATTTTATTATTTTATTTTTTATTTTATTTTTTTATTTAATTTAATTTTATATTTTATGTGGGGTTTTTTTAATTTTCTATTTGAATACTTTTTTAAAAAGGTATTTTATTCCTATGATCAAAGCTGAATTTTCAGCATCATTACTCCAGTCTTTAGTGTCATATGATCCTTCAGAAATCATTCTTGCTGAATCATTATTGTATTAAAATAACAAATGGGGGAAGTATTTATTCATAAAGTTTATTTTAAATTACACATCAGTTTAAAAGTTTGGGACAATATAATTTTAAAAATATTTTTAATGAAAAATCTCAGTTTTGTATAGCCAAGGCTGCATTTATTTAATCAGAAATACAGGAAAATAGTGTTTTACTTTATTTTATTTTATTTTATTTTATATTTGTTTATTTTTTTAGGGCTGTCAAACATTTAATCACGATTAATCGCATACAAAATAAAAGTTTGAGTATGCCTAATATATGTGTGTGTACTGTGTGTAATTATTATGTGTATATAAATACAAACACCTTCATGTATATATTTAAGTATTTACAAGTATATGTATTTATTATAATTTTGTTTAGTTTATATTATAAATAAATACAAATATTTTGTAAATAAATAAAATGTTTCTCTTAAATATATATATTAATTTGTGTGTATTTATATATATACATAATTACACACAGTACACACATAAATATTAAGCAAACTCAGACTTTTATTTTGCATGCGATTAATCATGATTAATCTAATAAACTTTTTTTTTTAAATGTATTTTATTTCTGTAATCAAAGCTGAATTTTGAGCATCATTACTCCAGTCTTCAGTGTCACATGATCCTTCAGAAATCATTCTTGCTGAATCATTATTGTTAAAAGTTGAGCTGATTTTTTGTGGAAATTGTGATACGATTTTTCTTGATACTTTGATGAATTCAAATTTCAGTAGAACAGCTTTTATGTGAATAAAAATATTTTGTAACATTAATGTCTTTAACCTATCAGCAATCTAATGTATCCTTGTTGAAAAAAATACAAATTTCTCTTTAAAAAATTATACTGACCCCAAACTTTTGAACAGTAGTGCATGCTGAAGTTTGACTTTTAGACAAGTAACCTCATATGTCCTTTTAATGTCAAACTTTGCTCAGATTTGTGCAAAGTTCAAACCTTTCTCATAAAATCTTCCAATATCTATTCTACCCACATTCATATTTTATGTAATGAACTGAAATAAATAAAAAATGAAAACTCCATTAATTCTCCTGAACTATGTATGAGTAACCTCTAAATAATATTATTTCCCCTCTGAGTCTGTATGCATTGTAGCATTCATATGTAAAGCATTCTGGGTTGTACTTGCTTGATTACATGCACAATTGTGCATAGAACTGACACAAGGCATCATGTTATGCTTCTCTTTCACACTTCTGTTGTTTCCCTGCAGCTATGAATGTCCTATGCACAGCCGAATGTGCGTGTGGTTTTGTCTGCATGCGAGAATCCCTGTTTCATTGATGCAATATTAACAGATTGTGTGTTGCTCCAGTTTCTTGGAGTGATCCGTAGGGCAAGCTATTATCACGCTGCTCTGATTAAATGAATGTAAAATGCAAGACAGTGTGTAGAAAAGAAGTGTATTTGTAAATGCAATATGACTTGTGAGCTTGTGTTTTACTGATCTCAAATCATTTGTTATGTGCAACAATCTTTTTAGACCTCACTGAGCACATTCCCTTGGAGTGTGCATAAATTTACATAAATTACATGAATTAGAAGAACCTTTAATGCAATAGTACACCCATAATTTAAAATTCTTTTCAATGCAATTACATTAAATGAAGATAGAGGGGTGTTTTAAAGGGGTCATCGGATGCAAAGTTCACTTTTACATGTTGTTTGAAC
>JAHKKF010494833.1:3150-33880 GCA_019740295.1 Labeo calbasu | reverse complement strand
AATCTCGGATCCCAGAGTAACACGGAGAAACCACAACAAACATTTGAAGAATCACACAGGACACATGTTGAAAATTTTGGCATGAGCTTTTAACATTTTTATTGACTTTTTGATAACTTTTTCTTTTTAAATTGGATTTCATTTTTCTAATTGTTTTTATTTTTTTCCTATCTGTAATGGAGAAGATTTGATCAGGTAGGTTAGCATTCACGTTCAAACTTCCATACTTTTAGTAATATAACGTTTTTAAGTCTCAGTTTTCACAAACTCTGTTAAATTATTACAGTTTATTAATTTTTTTTCTTTATACATTTCAAAAATATAAAAGGTAAATAATAAACATTCCATTGAAATATATTTTATACAGTTCTTCATATTTTTTTCCCTTTTTTTGTATGACAATAAAATTGTATCCAGCATCAATCTTAGTAGCATAGAACTCATCCGTTTCTTTTAGGAACCTTCTCTTTCTCACTGGCCTCTCTTTCTAACTCTCTCTCTTTCTCTCTGTCCCTGTTTCTTAACTTAGGGGGGGTGTATGGTTAGGCTTGCGCTCAGCAGTAGACACAGCAGCTCCATCAGCTGTGATAGTGCAATGAATTCCCCCTTAAAACAAGCTACATAAAGTAACTAAAGTAGAAAAGGACAGGTAGTGCATATTGGGTACAAACTATACCAGACACATGCAGGCTGCTTTGCCCTCACAACTGCTGCATCTGTTCAGCTCTGAGTCTGGAAGCTCTGATGAATATTCACTACAAATATATACAGATAAATATCATCTTAAAAACAATATATAAATATGTAAATTAAACAAGAGTCTTTCGGAATGGCTAGCGTATAGCCACAACTTACATTTGGCATGGCTACATCTTGAAGAAAAAGGGAACGTGAGGGAAACCACAAACAATTAATGCTCTTTCCTCCTCTCTAAGTGTCTCAGAAAGAGAAGTCGCAGCGTAGAGAGCCCAGGCGAAAGAGATGGTTACCTCATTCTGGCCATTCACAAATTATTCACAAGTTATGTCCTCATTGTATTCCATGCATGCATTATAATTCAACTTCAAACAATATGATAGAAAAACACAAGAACAAGGGATGCAAAAAAGCTTCTTCCTCAAAAATAGAGAAGGAGAGGGAACAGATGAGAGCGGGGAGGGGATGCGGAGGGGATGCAAACAGGAAGCTGAGAAAGCGTGAAGACTGATTCTGGCTTTGTTCTGCTCCTCTCTGATATGTTTTGCATTTGGGTTTCAAGTAAAGGTATGTTGAGCTGTCAGCCATCTGGAGGGGTTGCGGTCTCATTCACGCAAAGACGAGCTCTCGTGGGAAGCATTCGCAGAGAGAGCGTCTTCAATTGATGTGGCCGGTTTGCGTACACATTCAGGGAACAGTTTCAGGCACACTGGATTTCTTATTAGGGATGAGATGATCCCCCAATTCCTAATGACGACAGTGGGAGAAAAGGTGGCCCTCCATCATTATTGCTCCAAAACACCACCCAATCGGACTTTATGAACGACCAGAGAGGTACACGTCATCTTAACCGGACAGCAAATGAGTTCCGAGTACCACACATACAACAATGTCCTACAAACCTTCTGAGATGAGTATATGCTTACATATAAAACTCGAAAAGTGCATGAGTGTCTTCCCGCACCGCGAACCACGCAGAAAGACGTTGCGAACAACATAAAACAGGCCTGACGTATTAATCGAGAAGAGAGAGGGAATTCAGTGCACCGCTAAAGAAAGCGACATGGCTACTACAGCTGCACATGTCAAGCTACTTGGACCAGCTGCTAACTACACGGTCAGCAGATAACGCTGGCTCTTGTGATGATGGAGCTGCATCTGTGTCGTTTTCCCTCCCTAGACACACAGCACCGGTAAACAGACACCAGCCAGCTGGCCTGAGCACATGGCATATGTGTGTGTGTGTGTGTGAATTTGTGTGTGTGAGCTGCTAAGGTCTTGCTTAGGTGTTGCATAGGTAGTTACTAAACTAAGCTTACATCTGATTCTGAACGATGAGCGCTGACAGAACAACAAACGACACTTTAAATCAACATAAACACACCTTAAAACACCTAACCAATGCTTCGTATCTTGGAGAAGACACCAAAAGTTTCACTCAAACAGTTACTCGTGTGTAATCTATGATTTAAAAGCGACACTGGTGGAATCATGGCCTCCTCTCACACAGGATAATGCCAACACTGATGCTAATATCAGAAATCTGCTGCTAAGTTCATAAGGAAGTCCATTTTGGTATGGCATGGCTGGTTTTAGTGGGTGCTCAGCATATGCAAATCTTGAAAAAATGGTCCTAATGTCATTTCAGACAACCTCAACACAACTGAAAAACTACAAAACCATGTCTCCTGAGCACGTTTGAGCTCATGTGGTGGCGCTACTCTCACATTATGGCTTCCTGATTGACAAATAGTGCTTTGCGATGTAAGTGCTCAGGGTCTCAAGACACAGCAGTTCACACGACGCTAATATTCATTGGAAGTGGACGCAGGCTCACTTTCGATGGATAAAGCTTTTGATTTACCCACGGAATGTGGATGAAATAAAAAGAGCAAGCATCGCAAATCAACCCAAGACTTTCCACCAGGACTCAACTTAAAAGGAAAACGTCACCCACAGCCTTAAAATCCCCTTCCACCTTGCTCTTCAGACCCAAACCCGTCAAAAGTAAAGAGCCCTGTAGGTGTCGGAGGTCTCCAGAGGAGCTGTCGTGCCACTGCTGGAGGCTGCCATGACTGAGGGAGATCGTGAAGGGCAGAGCAGAGAGCCAGGGAAGTTCAAGTAAAGGGTGAAACGGCGGACAAAGAGAAGGGAAGAAATGTCACTTGAAGCAATTGAGGGAGCAGGAGTAGTTCTCGTCATTCAGCTAGACTCAGTGGGGTTTGTTAATCTTTTATCCAACTAAACTGAATCTTGCAATCCTATATATTTTTTACATTATTCTTTTTTTTTGTATTCAAAAAAACAAAACAAAATATAGAGCCTCTCTTTTTTTTTAAATATATTCTTTTTTTCTAAATTTCGTAGCATTTAGCATAAACTTTTATTGTTTCCATTTGATTTCGGCGTTTAGTGATTTCAAGCCCTCTAATTTGGGGTTCAGGGCTTGCAGAAGTCATGCAGTTTAGTCATGCTGGTAAACAAAGTGAGAAAAATGCATTTTTTAATTTTCTCTTTTTTTTTTTCAGCGTTTGTTCAAAGTTCACCCAGTCCACTTAAAAACCCCTCTGTCCTTCAACAGGTATCATGCACTTGTGTTGTATTTTCCGTTCCCCACGCGAAGGTGAAGAAGTGACCCCATCCGCTGATCCAGAGTCACCCATATTGTACTGTGCAAACAGAGCGGTCCCATCCTCTTGTTCCTCTCAGCATGATCTCTACCATCTTTCTCTGTTTTGTTTTTGTTTTAGGGTTTTTTTTTTCATTCATGCCATGCAGTTCATCTACAGTGGAACAGAAATGCTGAGATGCAGAGAGCTGAACTAAGAGAGAGAGAGAGAGAAAAGAGAGAGGCTAACGCTCTTTTCTTCATTGCGGACAAAGTCACCTTTCCGTGAGCCCTGAGAAGGACACTCTGAACAAGATTTCCAATTGGATGAATGGGGAAACAGTACGTTATAGGAACATGGCAGGCCGATGACGCCGCTGTCTATTTTCATTTAAAGCACGTGCAAGATTTCCAAAAGATACAGGTTTGGGTGATAAACTGTTCAATTGAAGCGTCTGATGAACTTGTTGAATTGCATAGCGTTGAAGGGCATGAAGAGTGTTTTTCCACACGTTACGTGTGTCTTGAGACTGGTTTGAGGGTTTTTTTGTCCACGTTCAGGTGCATGGTGGAACGCCCCACAAAAGTAGTTCCGGTCATTTTAAAATTGCATCCATTTCCACCAGGTCGAGTCAGGACATACTACAGTTTGTATGCTGAATCCCACCCGTTTTCCAAGGCCAGCGATCCCTGCAGGAAGAATGTGTTCCACATCCTCCCAGTTTATTGCACCTACGTTGGGGGTTAAAATTAGTGATGGAGAGATGGAGAGCGTTATGTTTTCTTCAAGTCGGTTTAGCGAAGCACTCCTTTCATCTCTCGTTTTCTCTCTTTCGCCGTCTCTAATCCTGCGGTGACCCTGGGGGTTGCCTCTGGACAGGTTTTGCGGTTGGGGAGCTTTAGAAAAGGGGCAGTTCAGAAGCTCAGCACTGTGGGGAAGAAAAGAGAAAAGACAGAAAGAGAGGGGGAATAGGAAAACGGAGGACAGAGAAATCAGTATGGCGTCACACGTCGCATCGCCTCAATACAAACGCATTAAAAGCTACAAACTGCTAGAGGCTTTCGCAGACGCCGGTCGTTTCGGACCGCGCGACTGAGAGAGCCAAAGCTAGAGAAGCCAAACACACAACTGTTTTGGAGTGACGTCCATGGAGGATTCTTTTCATAAAGTCTCCTAAATACCAATGTAAAAAGAAAGTGTACTCATAGCAAAGCCTGTCATAACATGCGCTCAAAAAACAAAACACACGAATGCAAGACTCTTGGAATCACACTCACAAAAACAAACACGCACACAAAGCTGAAAAGTTCCAGTCGTTGAGGGCCACAAAATCTTGTTCTATGTCAGTAAAATCAATAGAATTGATTAACAATCATTGATTTTGCCAGCCCTCTAGGATGGACCGGAACGAAGCAAAAGCTCATTGTACATCAGTGGATCCCCTTCACACAAGACGACTCGCTATTCCCCATGAAGTGCCCTTATTTTGATAGTTTACCAAACGGTGAAGCTGGCATAGGGAATAGAGAGCGAGTGCACCATTTGAGCACAGCGCCAAACATTAGAAAAGAGCGTGAAAACAAAGTGTCACACAAAGAAACTCAAAACACTAAGCACACAGTCAGGCACATCACATGAAAACACGCAGTGTGACGCACAGAACACCATACGCACATTCTTACACTGAGAAGCGTTCAGCTCCCTTCCTCCTCTCTTTGCTTTTTTTCTTTCTTCCCCAAACTGTCCTCCATTTCACGACGACCTTTCTTCATTTGTTGACAATCCTCCCAAAACTCTGTTCCCCAAACACACAATCTGTCCATCTGACCCTCATGCTTTCATCTCCTGATTTTGGTTGCGTCCTGATTCCACATACAGGTTTGTTTTTTGTAATCCACTTATGGCAGACCGTGTTCGAAAAGTTCGTTTTTTAAAAACAAATCACTCATTATTTTTCCTCAGTTTCTCATAATGTCATCCGGGCTTTTTGGTTGTTATTTGGAAGCAGTAAGAGTTGGGAATGAAATGATGGAAATGACGGATGAGAAGGACACTGTGGAAAAGGAAGACTTGGAATGAGCGCCTGAATCAAAAAACAAACAAAAAAAGACGTAATTTCGTATTTACACAAACGCATGCGTACACGGGGTGTTCTCATCTGCCTCTCTGTTTCGAATGACATCATTTTGGAAGCACTGGTATTGACGAACAAAAAGAGATTTACCTGAGTAGTGACAGGGGAGCGTAAGTCAGAAACAGAGAGGATATTGGAAAATGGCGGTAAAATCGTTTAAACTCGACCTGCTCTCCCCGTTTCAAATGCCACATTTGAATCAAACGATCGCTTCTGTGCTGTTAACTCCACATGCAGTTTGTGTACAGGAGAATTATTTACACCGTCCTCCGTGATCGCATGCAGCCTATGCTTATCAGGGCATTCCCTAACTACGTTAACTAGTTGCACGCCTGTCTCGTTCACGTCACAACTTTAGAACTGAGATAAAGGGATAAAGTGGAGCCATCCCATCCACTCTGTTCACTCTGACTACGCCTTAACGGATAGACTACACACAGGGAAACCACAAAATGCACTAGCTACCTTGAACGTGTGGAAACATGCATTGCTGCAGTGAGCAGACTTCTTAGCTTTAGCTTCTTCCGTTCTGCTCTGACCGGTGTTAAGTGACGCACAAGAGAGAACAGGAAATCAATCCTTCTGCTTCAAATAAATGCCTAAAGAACCTTTTCGTTAATCTTAAATATAACAGGTAAACACAAAGGGCTGAAATCCATATTCTTAGCCTCTAAAGTGACCAAGGAGTGCTTATGATCTACAACAGCGAACGCTACGTCAGTTCGTCCCCCGTTTAACCAGCAGAGGGGGCTAGAGCTGAGGTTAACACGGGAGCGAGGGAGAAAAGGGAACTACTAATCTGCTCGTTAATAATGCAAAACTAAGATGATTGAATGAGATTTATGATGCCGTGAGATGGGAATACAAACTAAAATGGACTTGTGCGGGAGCTGAAGCTGGGTCGGGGGCTCAGGTGTTCGTTTGGGAATGTATTTGTGAAGGAAGAAGTGGATTTTCTGTTCTAGTCTTAGTTCACAGTTACTGCTTCTTTTTGCATATATCTGATAAGCACTGGGCTTTCAGAATAGTTCTCTGTGAAAAGATGAAAAAGAATAAATCATAAAATGACAATCTGCAATGCTTTGGATGTCTAACAAAGAAAAGAAAACTTAGGTACATCGTTAAAAGCACATTCAAAACCCCACATTCAATACAACAGTTGTAATGGTCTCTGCCACCCAATAGCATCTTAGCATGCAAAAGTAAGCCCCGCCCCACAGATCTGATAACAAAACATCAATGGAAAAAAAAATAAAAAGTTTGTACATTTGTTTCATGCAAATCATTAATATGCATGTGCATATGAATACACACATCCATATGTACACACTCATCAACAAACATGTTAAAATACATTTTCTTATCAAAACACATTATAGACTTATAATTTCCTTATTGCTCGCAATAGAAATCCATGCATGTGGAAATTACAAAGTCAACCTTCAAAACTGTACATATCATTAAGACCTGAACTATACACCCTCATAAAGAGCATTAAAACACTGAAAGGAAATAAAAAGAGAGATGAATAGGAGGAGAAGCACATGGAGGAGACACAAGGCGAGAAATAAAACTGTGTTTTTGGCTGGACCCGAATCACACAGGCATTTTAGTCTTCCTCTTTCTCTCCCTCTAAACACAAGGTCATTTGTCTGAATTTAAGACTATAAATAATGCACACTCGCACTTGTTACATACAATTTTAATACACACCTTTTAAAAGAATTAAAAGTCTACGTTAGGTAATTTGCCTCTCCGCCATGCAAAGACAAAACACAGTCAATGCATATTTTTAAAAAATTAAGTTATGCTCTTAAACTATGATATGTTGTGTGTCGGATGGGTTTGACTCTGCTCAGATTCAACAAAATTGCGCACTGCGTTTCGTCTTTGAATGGCTAAATAACCTGCTGGTTCAAAGCAAAAAAAATAACACTGATCTGAAAATCTCCCTAAAACACTGAACACTCCAGTTACACAAAGCACACATGTGGCACAGCATACAGTACATCCACCAGATGGCCCTCGCTCACTCTCCTGAGGCTTTCAATGTATATGAAGCACGTACATAAAGCAGTGCAGCGCACATGCAGACCACTGATGATTGTTTTTTACTCATTAAAGCAGTGCCACACATTAGTTCGCTGCTGCCATGCAGATACTCCATGTAATCAACAACCTCTGTGACTTTCTTCACTCTAGCAGTGAACTACTTTAAACGGGAAAGAAGAGAGGAGGGAAAGAGGAGTGTAACAAGTAAAGTGGCAATAGCAAAAACATGTGGAAATCAAAACCTAAATGCAAATAAATCAAAAATATATAGCTTAATTCAGAAGAATGATTACAGATGAGTAATTAATAAATGATTCAACATGGGTATGTAAAATATTTCAGCTGCATGACAATAAAATCACGCTAAGTTTTGTCATTTGTACCCCAGGTTGTCTGTTGTTTCACATGGAGAAATAGACAACAAGAAGCTTTGTGAGCTGCCATCGCAGAGATATCTTCACCAGAGGTGCGTATTGCATCTGTGCACTCGAATATGCAGCAGATCGACACAAATTCCCCCCCACAGTGAAACATATGGCTCAGTTCATTTTGTCATCTTTTCTTTTTCTTCTCTTACTGACCGCTGTCAATCCAGCATCCATTCAATGTTCCCTCCTTTATATTGGAACGAAGGTCAGCATCCAAGAGACAGAGCAGGTAAAAAAATAAATAAATCAAAAAAAGAACAGAGAAAGAAAAGAAAGGGGACCAAAGAGAAAACAAACTGAACTGATTTTCTACTGCATTCAAATTAGAGGAATAACAGTAATCAGAAAATGATCATATGATGAGGGAAGGTAATGCCAATGATGATGAGGATGATGGTGGTGATGATGACGAAAAGGTCCAGCTAATTCTTGCCCTTAGTAAAGTAGGGAAACTTTGAGGCCACTGTCTGGTTCACCACAGCCCCAGGATATGCGGATATGCAGTGAGGAGTGCAGTTCAGCTTGATATGTCTTCATATTAATGAGGAAATACCATAGTAAGGAAAGGATATATTTTAAAGACAGTTAGTTCCTTCATGCACTAGTATACAAATCGAAAAGGGTCCCGAAGAAGTGCAGAAGGTTATAGGCCCTTAATAGAAATGGCTCCTCCTTATTTATTTTTATTTTTTCATCTCGCCATTTGTCCAGACCAATGCTCTTTTTTCATTCCGTGGTACTCGGTGTTCAAAATACAAAAAACAAACGTAATTGTAGATCTCCATGCAACAGAACGATATCCCATCCTCCCAAAATGTCAACTCAAAGCCGCCCGCGCTCCAAACCCGGATCCGAATCGCAACGTCCGTACAAAAATAGCTTCTTTTTTTAAATAACGATCAGTTCCCGGTCTCTCCGTTAGTTGTTAAAGTTAATAGTCACACGTAGTGAAGTTCGCAGGATTCATCTCCAGCTTCTCAGGGTCAGAGGTCATAATATTGCACAAGAATGGTTTAAGCATTTACTTTGTTCTAAAGAAAGAGCGCAATTATAATAACGCTTGTGACAATAAATGTTGCTGTAGGAAATAGTCAGTGTGTGATTAAATTATGCCTAAGTGTCCATGTGTTTCTCGTAATCATAATACTTATTACATTCTGTGGCCTGAATCACCATCAAACTCCTTCATCACAGTCAAATTAGCCTAAATTATCTGTTCATTCTAATCAGTCCAGCAAACGGTGCTTTATTTTCATATTCTCATAGCAGTTAAAGGGGATTGGGAGTTTAGTTATAGTCTACTTGCCTAACTGACGTCTTTTCTAGCATGCACTTAAACTACTTGCATGTTCGTCTGTGACCTATGACCTTTATCATTCCAAGCTTTGATATGAAGTGGATTTTCAAGGCCTATTATGGTGTGTATCAAAGCTGATCTCAGCGACTAGTACTCGATGAATAAGCCTGCTGGATCACAGTCTCGTTTTTTATACAACCAGCAATCAGGCGGGATCATGAGGAAAAGCCGGCTACTGTCAATCGACTACAGGGGTGGATTTCCTACAGGGTGCTTGTCGCTGTCCAGTGAGGAGTTTTATCCTAAGAATATTCAGTGCTTCTTTTTTTTTTTTTTTCACTTATTTATCTTCGATAATAAGGCATAATTTGCTGACTTTACAGCATATAATTGTTTTTAGTTGCCTGTCTGAAATATTGCCTGAAGTATATGCAATGAAGTCATTTTAATACTTAAAGCTCTAAATCCCTAAACAAATTCATCCCGTTCTCTTTGAGGCATGAGATATTAAAAAGAGTGCTGTGTACCCCCACCCTGTCCGGTCAATGGAGTGAGTACTTAGCATCATTATTGTGATTATTAATACTATTGCGGTATGATGGTGCGTGTGTCTTTTTCCACTTATTTCGCTAAGATGTGCTACAGGATGGAGGGTATGGGGGATCGGCAGCGGCGTAGGGGGCCGGGGGATTCGTAGGGTTCGTAGGGTGGGTTGTTGATGGGGGTGATGGGGGTCAGGCGCAGGGGAGCCCCTGTCATCCCCGAGATGTTATTGAGGCTGCGGGACTTCTCGTAGCCGGCAGCTACAAACCGAGAAATCCGGTGGATGGTCAATGGATAGATTACATACATTAGAGAATGAATGGAATTGTTATGGAAGCAACCGTTGGATTCATGACAAAATGGAAGTTCAAAAATCAGGAGAGAGGAAGGTAAGGGTAAAAACAAATTTAAAAGCAAAGAATGACAAAATGAAACGGATGTAAATGACACAGAAGCAGACAGACAGAAAGACAGACAGGGACAGACAGAGACAGAGACAAGGACAAAACAGGAAAATGAGAGTTATGAAATGTCATCAAGTTTTCTTGTCAAATTCTTTTTTGTTGTTTGTTGTTGTTGTTATGGCACAGCAGTATTAAAAAAAACTCCCTTTTAGTCGCAGCCACATACAGTTTTCAGGGAGAGATAAGAGCAGATGTGTAAAAGAGCAGGTGGATGAAGCACCTGATGGCTGACTCAGACCAATAGTGCGGTGAAGAGTTTAGCATCCAGGTGTTTGACCCAGTCTCAGACGGAACACTCTGCGTTCGGATACTAGCACTGGAGTCCAACATAGGAGTAGCAGAGGAGCTCCGTCTAGTCAAAGCAGCCTCACTCAGCACTGTGGGCCAGGTGAAGCTCGTGCGTTTCAGACTAAATGTCTTTCCATTATTAGCAGCAAATTCATCTTCCTTTTACACATAAGAGTGTTTCAGTAGATTAATAGGGACTTAAAACAGCTTCACGTGACCCGAAAGTGCCTGAAAGCTTTCCTTCCACATCCATTTCTGGCTTTGTTAAACTTCTGATTTCTGAAGTGTGGCCAAACTTTCTTAAAGAGGTCAGTCTGTCTTCTTTTCTCACCCACTAAGTCCAGTGTTGTTTTGATTACAAGTTTCCTATTCAGATCTCTTTATAGGTTATAATAATAAATTGGGCCAGATTTCAAATGACTTCAAGGGGCGTTCACTAAAAATGGTTTATTTGTAACGTGTTCTACCTCTATGATGCCAGCACTTTTAAAGGATTAGTTCACTTCTAGAATAAAAATTTCCTGATAATTTACTTACCCTTATGTCATCCAAGATGTCTTTCTTTCCTCAGCTGAAAAGAAATTAAGGGTTTTGAGGAAAACATTCCAGGATTTTTCTCCAGATAGTGGACTTCAATGAGGATCAGCGGGTTGAAGGTCCAAATAGCAGTTTCACTGCAGCTTCAAAGGGCTCTACATGATCCCAACCAAGGTATAAGGGTCTTATCTAGCGAAACGATCTGCCATTTTTTTATTTTATACACTTTTTAACCACAAATGCTCATCTTGCACTAGCTCTGCGATGCATGTCTTCAGACTTTAAGATGGTTTAGATCCTACCTGTCCGATCGCTACCACTTTTTTTAAATGGTGAGTCATCTCATTTATCACCAGTAAAAGTATGGAGTGCCACAAGGATCTGTCCTAGGTCCTCTGCTATTTTCAATATATATGCTGCCCCTTGGTAATATTATTAGAAAATATGGGATTAGTTTCCATTGTTATGCTGATGATACTCAACTATATGTCTCAACACGACCAGATGAAACTTCTAAATTATCGAAGTTAACAGACTGTGTTAAAATGTAAAAGACTGGATGACCAATAATTTTCTCCTAATAAATTCTGATGAGACAGAGATTTTACTTATTGGACCAAAAAATATAATCTCTTGGATTACAATTTGCAACTAGACAGATGTACCGTTACTTACTCTACAGGCAAAAGTCTGGGTGTTATATTAGACAGCAACTTGTCTTTTGAACATCATATTTCTCATGTTACAAAAACAGCATTCTTCCATCTTAGAAACATTGCCAAGCTACGAAAAATGTTACCTGTTTCTGATGCAGAAAAGCTAGTTTATGCATTCATAACTTCTAGACTGGACTATTGTAATGCACTACTAGGTGGTTGTCCTGCATCTTCAATAAACAAGCTACAGGTAGTCCAAAATGCAGACCTTACCAGGTCAAGAAAATATGATCATATTATCATAAGAACATATAGTCTCTGTACTGGCTACCTATTAGGTTCTGCATCAGTTACAATATATACAATATATAATATAAATATTACTTATTACTTATAAGTCCCTTAATGGTTTAGCTCCTACGTACCTAACTAGTCTTCTACCACACTACAATCCATCACGCTCCCTAAGGTCGCAAAACTCTGGATTTTGGTAGTACCTAGGACAGCAAAGTCCATTAAAGGAGGTAGAGCTTTTTTACATTTGGCTCCCAAACTCTGGAATAACCTTCCTGATAACGTTCAGAGTTCGGACAGCTCTCTCTGTTTAAATCTAGATTAAAGACACATCTTTTTAGCCAAGCATTCAAATAATGCATCTCATACTCTTGTAGTGCAGTTTTATCTGATCAAATACATATTATTATTCTTTAGCTTGGGTTGAACAAATTATTTTGCTTGGTCGGGACAGCAGCTACGCTAATTATGTCCTTATTTGTTCCTCTGTTTCTGCCATAGGATTGACATCCCGTGGTAACTAGGAATTACACAAGCTTCAGTCTGGATCCAGAACACTTAAAAAGAGATGATGCCAATCCCTCAGAGGACCTCAGATGATGCCAAGTTTGTAAGTTTGATTGCAACATATAATTCATCACTGTTAACAGTGTTCATTGTCTGTTTGATTATGTCATTAACTCATGTTTACCAAACATCTCTGCCATATGTACATCAACTTGACAGTCACCACTAGTAAGCTACTTCTAAATATATTGTAGAAACTTTACGTTTCTGTGAAGCTGCTTTAAGACGATTTGTATCCTGAAAAGCGCTATACAAATAAACTTGAATTGAATGAACTGAATTGAATTAAAACCATAGGTAAACGTTTTTCATAAGTGTTCTGTAGGCTGCTGATTTTTGCTCATGTTGTTCAGCTGCAACAGATAGCTTTGTAAAAAACAGAATACATTTTTTTAACTTTTTTACATTTTTTATGGACTTTATGTTATTGGAATCGAAACTGGGAATCGTAAAGAATCAGAATCGATAAGCAAAATCGGAACTGATACAATTCAAAAGATACCCAACCCTAGGTCAGTAATTCCGCCTATGCCACACATGACCTTTTCAACGTGACTATGCAATGCAGAAGGTCAGGCTAGTGCAAGATGAGCATTTGTGGTTAAAAGTTTTTTTTTTTTTTTTTTTTTTTTTTTTTAAATGATACATTGTTTGATAAGACTCTTATTCCTAGTCTGGGATTGAGGGATTGAGACCTTTGAAGCTGCATTGAAACTGCAATTTGAACCTTCAACCCGTTAATCCCCATTGAAGTCCACGATATGGAGAAAAATCCTGGAAAGTTTTCCTCAAAAATCTTAATTGCTTTTTAACTGAAGAAAGAAAGACATGAATATCTTGGATGACATACAGCAGGTGAGTAATTTATCAGAAAAATTCTATTCTGGAAAGTTTAGTAAATGTCAGTCTAAACCTGTGTGAATTTAATTCTTCTGTGGATCTACAAATAAGATATTTTGAAAAATGTCTCTTGTGTTTTTTTGTCTATACAGTGAAAGTCAGTGTTTTTAGACCCCAGTGACTTTCAATGTATGGGCAAACAGGTGAAACCATTTTCAAAACATCTTCTTTTACATTCTACAGAAGAAATAAACTCATTTAGGTCTGGAACGACATCAGGAGAATAAATAAAACATTTTCCATTGTTTGGGGTGAAATAACTCTGGTTTCGACAAAATTTGTCAAACAGCTGTACTTAATATGAATATTGGTTATAGTAACAACTAAACATGGCTTACCTCTGTTTTTTGATTGTGTAGGAAGGGGAACTGGACTCAGATATTGCTGTCTTTTTGAAAAAGCCAACACGAATGGATATGGAAGGAAGAGCTGGCACATTACATAGTAGACAACCCCCTCCTGACACAGGAGAACTTCCCACACGGACACAAACACAGTGAGTTAGAAGTCTTAACAGAACAAAACAAGAGACAAAAGCTCACAAGGAAGGAAAAACACGGGGTGTTAAGAAGGTCCTACTGTCGTATAGTCGGCAATCCTATCTCCAGTCCCTTGCGTGATGTAGTTCTGTTAGGAAGTGTGTGTATGTGTGTGTGTGTTTGTGAGTCTGACTCAGAGGGCTGCTGGGACACTGGGTGCTGCACAGCCACTTGTCATTCAATATCTACACCAAAGCATCGCCCATAGGAGCTGCAAAGGAAGGCAATGGTAGATAGATCTGGGTCATCATGTTCCTCACACCAGACCACTTGTGCGAGCCAGAAAGTGACTGCTTTCCACCGTGGATTTGAGGGAATATGCATATTAAACGGAATTATTTGTTGTTTGTAACAAATAAGAGTGCTCCTTTACAGAGAGAAAATAAATAATGTGTGCGTGAATGTCATGTTCTGTGCTTGCACCCTTAATGCAAACACTGTACAGATAAGAACACACTTCCTTCCTATTGCTGGACTTGTCTGGACCTTGCTATTAGCATTGGCTTTTTCTGAATGGGATTAATTAGGATCAATATGGCTAGGCAGTATGTGTGTCCAACAGAAATAAGTACACCTTTGGCACTTGCGATCTTTCTTCCTCTTTTCTCTGAACAATTATGATGTAAATGTGACGATTAAAAAATCATTAATAGCCCATTCTTAACATAAATAGCTGCTTTATGACAGTGCCTACATGGAAAAATTGCGTTTGGACACAACTATACTTTTGGATTCCAATTCAAAGATTGCTAGAATAACAGATCTAGATACCTAGAATGCCAGTAAAGCAAAACAAAATAAATAGAGCAAAGTAAAACAAAAAAAAAGTGAAAAAACTAAGCATAAAAAAACAGACAAACTGAAACAGGTTAGAGGGAGAAGGCAGGGGAGGAAAAAGAAAATTGTATATCAACCGTTATCTAAACAAGAAATATTTAAGATATATTCAAAGGGATAGTTCACCCAAAAATGACAATTTCGTCATTAATTACTCATCCTCATGTCGTTCCAAACCCGTAAGATCTTCGTTTATCTTCAGAAAACAAATTATGATATTTTTGATGAAATCCAAGCATTTTCAGACACTGCATAGACAGCAATGCAACTGACACATTCAAGGCCCAAAAAGTTAGTAAGGACATTGTTAAAATAGTCCATGTGACATCAGTGATTCAACCGTAATGTTATGAAGCTACAAGAATACTTTTTATGCACAAACAAAACAAAAATAATGACTTTATTCAACAATTTCACTCTTAAAAATAAAGGTTCTTTATTGGCATCAGTGCTTCTATAAATGCAGTTGAAAAAGGTTAGATTTTTAAAATGTTCATTAAAATGGATATTTTAGAAACTGTTCACTGAAAGTTTTTTTGGGGAACCAAAAATGGTTCTTCTATGGCATCACTGCAAAAACACTGCTTTGGAACCTTTTTTTTAAGAGTGTGTGTCAGTCTTCGACACGTGTTCATTAGAGTACCGCGACACATGCCGGCGTTATGACGTAGAACATTCATCGTCTGTATTTTCTGTTTTAAATAAGTAAGGCTGGGCAAAAAATTGCAAGTCATCCTCTCTGTGGAAATCGTCAGGCATGTTTACGAAGACTGTTTTAAGTACAGCGTGTGTCTTCTTCTGCTTGTAAACAAGGTGCAGCACATTTGGGGTTTTGTTTTTTGTGCACAAAAAGTATTCTCATAGCTTCATAACATTAAGGTTAAACCACTGATGTCACATGGACTATTTTAACGATGTCCTTACTACCTTCCTGGGCCTTAAATGTGGTAGTTGCGTCGCTGTCTATGGAGGGTCAGAAAGCTCTCGGATTTCGTCAAAAATATCTTACAGGTTTGCAACAACATGAGGGAGAGTAATTAATCACATAATTTTCATTTTTGGGTAAACTATCCCTTTAAGAAATGAGCTTTCATGGTCATGGAAGAGCAAAAGTCTAATAATACCTACATTTTGCAATTTTCTGTATTTACTAACAGTACAATGATTCCAGCATAATCATTGACCTGTCAATTAATCTCGTTATCACATCACACGCACAATAGCACAACTCACACTCACCAGCCTCACGCATGCAACACTGAAGGGCTTTGGTGAGAGATTATGTATGAAGAATTACAACAGTGTTGTGGACTGCTGTAATTCAAATCTTCAGCTTGATAGACTCTGTGCTTCTGCAATTGGTTGTGATAGAGAAGTGGCTAGATTCAGTTTGCTAGGCTTTGTAAAAATAATCAAAGAGCGAGAATGAAGTTCTCTCAATGCATGAAATGCAGAGTCTTAACATTATAGCTTCACTGCTTAGCACAGTTTATGTGTCTAACAATCATGCCAACAAGCCCATATAGATTACATCCGTATGGGCAAGCCCTTGACTTGACATAGATGAAAGTCCCTCTCTGCTATGTTTACGTACCTCATGTCAAACTTTAGTGACACTACGAGGACTGTATGAGTGGCCTGGGGGTGGGATGGAAGGTGACTGTTAGTATGTGGCACAAATATTAACCGCAGAATTTTTAAGAAATTGAGTAACAGTTAAATAACATTTTAAATATACTGTGTTGAACAATTTAATCAAATTTTGGACGTCAATGGTTTTTAGTTGTGGGAAATTCATTTTTAACATAACTACATTATGGCGTGAATTATAGCATTATAGCAATACAGTCTATAAAGCAGTTAGAGCGTCGGAGTTCATACACAGTATATTTTGATCTCTGGGACTCTGTCCGGGTTAATATTTGCAATATCCACCAGAGGATATTTGTTCTTCCTTTAAACACAAACACTGGTTGTCACATACATCACATCTGCATGTATGATTTAGACACAGAATAACACGAAGACACGGCACAACACGACACAACAGTACACAGAACAACACGAAATGACAGTATACAAACATTACACAACACAGACACAAACTGTAAGAAAAGATGATCACAAAAAGAATAAAGGAGAGCAGGAATATGTAATGTATGTAATGACTGCAGTGAGAAGAGAGGGGATAGTTTACATTCAGAAAATAGCACCTGCTTATACAGTACAAGGATGGACAGAAATATCAACTTATGACATTTAACAAGGTCATAAGATAAACAATTAATTCCAATGTGCACATAGAGAAGTTCACAGTAAGGGTGTTGTATATCCCACCAGGTGGGATTACATTCATAAAAAAATAATAAAATATTTAATTAAACAAGAAAATAAAATCGTTTTTGCAACTAGAAAAGACAGAAAGAAATATAAGAGTACGGATGCTGACATTTCATCTAAGACAGTAGAGGATACAGTGAAACATCAAATGTTGAAATAATATTCACAGATTCACATTCAGATCATGTATGATAGTGTCATACATGCAATACACCGTCACTGATGGTGAAAAAGTCAAGCCCATTCATACACAACACATTCAGTTTGATTTGAAAGACAATAAAAACATTGTTTCTCAAACATATACTTCAACCATTCACTAACCTTAAATAATATTCAAAAATTCACCAGAAAACGGAACATGAATTACCAAAAAAATGACTTTATTCTCTACTTTACAGGCCTTTTTTCTTCTTCACTTGAACTAGTCATGTTCAGGCTTCAGTCATACTGAAGTTAAATGCAGTGGATCTGCAGATCTCTGCATTTATGTGCATTACCTGATGGATAATTTACTATCACTTGAAAAATGTATAATTTTTTAATACAATTAATAATAAATACTGCTGAGACAACGATTGAATCCAGCAGTCTGGCCCACCAAAAATTAAATAATGCAAAACTTCACTATAGTATTTTAGTATTTTAGTAGTTCTTTACACTGAAAACATAGAAGTATTAAAAAAATATTTTATTTAGGGCCCATACGAGAGATGTGTTATAAAAAAAAAAAAAAACTCATCATCAGGTGAGGCCCCTCCCCCTCACTCTCTGTCCCTCGAGGGGCAGTGACCTGAACAAAATGAAAGCATTGACCCCTCTGGAAGCATTATCGGCCAGGCCAGCAACCTCTCAGCCATATCTCGCCGCTCAATTTTTACTGCACTGCAGTCAAATTCTCACACCGATGCAACCTGGAGCTCTGACAGTTGGCTGCAACGTTTGTGGGAACTGCTGAATGACTAGAAAATAGCATGAAAGAGCAGTTGCAATCAGCAGTTGTGCCAATTTGGTTGTTGGGAATCATTCCTGACTGCCATGCAGTGGACATATTGACTCATTTATAATATAATACAACTATTTTTAGCAGCATAGAATGCGCATATATATATATATATGCAATTTGTATACATGCATAGAGAGAGAAAGACAGAGAGAGAATCCAGTAATGGTTTTGTGGCAACTTTAGAAATGATTTGAAGGACATAAGGCACTGTTTATACACATAGCGATACATGATATGGTGAAATTGATAATGAATAGGTCTAGCTTATCAAGAGCCCTGGAGAGAGAAGCCTCAGGTTCTCTGGTTACAGCAGAGACTCAGAAGTGAGGTTAAATGGGAGTACAGGGGAAAATCAATCAGTCTGCAGAGGGAGAGAAATGGGAGGGAGAGAAAGAGAGAGAGAAAGAGGGGTGTGACTGCAGCCCTGCAGTGCAGTACTATTTCTACGCTTTAAGACAATGGCTGTAGAGGAAGATGACCACAATGCCCTCAGTCAGTGTGCTGTGGCCAGCATCCAGACTGCAGCTCTTACACATTTAGCCTCACCACCAGAGTCAGTCAATGGCAGGGCCCAAGGGTATGTGTCAAAGCTCTCAGTGTACTCAAAATATAAAATACAAAAACCCCAGCACATCAAAAGAGCACTTTAGACTTAATAAATGATTGATAAAAGGGGGCCAAAGAAGAAACAAAAAAAGAACAGGGGCACAACAGCGATAAAATAATCATAGTAATCACCTAAGTGCATCTTGGGAGTAAGTGGACACCTGAATGTTAAGGTTGTAACGTTAACCGATTTGGCAGGTTTTAGGAGACCAAATGTCATTTCTTAGCTTGAACCATCTTTAACCCCTTCATTTTATATTTCGTCATGTTTCGCTTAATCCCAGAATGCTCTCTTCCACTGTTTCCTTGGCAACAGTGGGCAGGAAGGAGTGAGAGGGCAGAAGGTAGAAACAGAAAGAGGCAGAAGTTCGAGAGGGGAGAAGAAAAAAGAATACATGCTGTGTGATTTAGGAGAGCGAGGGAATATAAAGGGATAGTTCACCCATAAATTAAAGTTTTGTCATCATTTACTCACATTCCTATGCCGTTTTTTCACCATTTTATTTTAGCAGTATGTCCAAGCTGCTCTTTTCCATATAATGAAAGCTGTCAAGGCAAGATATTCAGTGAATACTTAAAGGGGACACTGGATGCAAAATCCACTTTTACATGGTGTTCGCATATAAATTTGTCTTAGCGGTGTGTGGACACAACCGCATTACAATGATAAAATTAATTTACCGCTTTTTTAACACCAAACAACTTAAACAGTCTCAATTATGAAGCCGTTGTGATTTTCTGAGCAGTATGACATCATATTGCTCAGGCTCCGCCCACGACCGCTGATGGACTGTCCCATATTAGCATATTTCTGCCCTCAGCCAGTTACATGCTGTCCACCATTTTTTCCACGCTCAAGCAGCTGTAGCAACAAAATCAACAACATTGTAGTTGGAAGTAAAAGTGGACATAAGAGTCTAAACGTAAGAGATAGGTGGGATGAGCTGTAGCTCATTATCATTTAAAGAGACATGCACTGAAATCGGTCGCTGTGAACAGAGCTGTTTTTGACAAGGTAAAAAGTGTGTTTACACGGCCACTGAGGAATTTTAACCAAAGTATGTTGCAGATATTTCATGAAAACCCTAAAGAATCATACCAACTTGTGGAAAATGGGCATCTGATGTGCCCTTTGAAATATAGAGCTTTCAGGTTGGAATACACTACATGAGTCAACGCTAGGTGCCAAAAGTTAGAATCAGTGCAGGTTTGGGTGAAAGATTTCACAGAAAATAATGTAGTGTATAACAGACACAATTTTTATTAGCTACAATAAGAAGATATTACACTTGTTTGATATTTAGAGCTAATTTTAGAAAACATATTGTTTTCATTTGTCATACGACTCCTAGCAACTGAGAAACGCAGATCAACACCGACAGACAATCGACTGCAGTAGCCTACGTCACTTCTCAGATATTAAAGCCGTCTTTCCACTCCACACGACATTCGGACATGACACATTTCTCCCCCTAGTGGCAGCCGCACAGAACTTTCAAACTGGTCGTGCAGCAACCGTTACCTCGGCATATTCACCTTGGTAAAATTAATGATTTGAATGAATATAATCAATGTATGAATGTATCGTCATAAAACAAATGACCCCCAAAATATAAACATAGTAGGTTTCATGGGGCTAATCAACGTAGATAATGAATTAATAATTGTAAAATAATTATTCTAAAGCAACATTTTAAAGAAATAGTGTTTAAAGAATAATGTTATTCGAAATGCAGTGAAAACCCATGTAGACGAGGATCGTTTTCATTTTAAAAAGTCATTTTAAAACAAAAACACACTAGTTTAAACAGGGCCTAAAAGGACCTGACAAACAATGATTAAACAAGTTCAATCGATGAAAACAAGCGGCGACCAACAGCAACAGACATCGGTTAACACACTGATTCAGTAAAACCAAACAAACACGTATTGTAGTGTATTCCAGCCTTTAGTAATATGGATATCACTTTTATATTTGTATGCTGATTTTTGGTCCTTACTTCAATCACAAACTGTATGGAAGACAGCAGCTTAGACATTCTGATAAACATCTTCTTTTGTGTTCCACTGTAGAAAGTCAGTCATACGCGTTTAGATTGAAATAACAGTGAGTAAATGAATGCCATTTTAGGTTGAACTATTTTAAAACATCTATACCAACAGACCACACTGAGAAGCAACAGCACAAATATAAACTGAAACATAACCCTCAGATATGCGTTCACACAACATAAAAATATACATACAGGTCAATATTATGGAATCTATAAAGAAAAAAAAATATGAAAACATCCAAAAGAAAAACTTTTGACCTTTCCTGACCCGTGCTCTTTTGCATTTGTCAACATAATTGACAGTGTACTTGAAGAGGCTCTGTGACCACAGTGTGAAAATGAAAAAAGGTAAGAAAGGAGAAAGCAAAAAACAGTTATTTACCCCTGATTTGGGTCTTACTGCATGAAAACTTGGCAGTGTTAATTTGTAACTATTGCATCACAGCCCTTACAGTGTCCGGTTACCATGGCAACAGCCCAGGTATGTCATTACAGCCCTACAAGAACTTACCTGTGTCTGTGGGTATCAGTATATGTGTTTGCTGAGCTTTTTAGTGTCCGTGTTGTTATTGTTTTTACCTCACCTTAAATTCACTCTATACATGTCCGTGCATCTCTTTCAAGTCTACAAGACACATTTGTCTCTGCTCACCTGATGTTTAGTGTATATGTGAGGCAGAATGGTGTCCCTGATCAGATAGACTACAGGACTGTAGCACACATCCTAACAGCGTCAGAGCACAGTGTTTCAGCACAGCCCTATCCAGCATTACTTCTTTATTCATGGCTAGAATATTGGAGTTCACAGTGTTTGGTCCATATAATGAAGGGTTTTCATCTGCTGGCTGTGATGAAACACTGGTCAGTGGACCCCAGAGTGGAGGGCAGTTCCAGGAGAGAGAAGAAACCAGCTTTATTCAAAAAATAAAACAGAAAATGCAAATAAAACACAACCCTTCTCAGTGACCGTTCACCTAAACCCCTAAAGCATTAAAGGCATCCTCTTTTGAGCCCTTTCTGGTGGTAAATATAGTGTGGGGTGGCAATTATACAGCCCTACAAAGGCAAAACAAAGTAACTACGCCAGCAATGGAATTGGAGAAATCGGCTTCACTGATTTGACACTTTTTGTTTTTACTAGTTGAGCCAAATCTTTTAGTTACAGGTGAATGATGCAATGTGTAGTTGCTGTGTTTTGCCTTTGAACGGCTGTATAGTGAGGACTGAAACTCTTTACAAAGACCTGAGGGGCACTCTACTGAGGTGAAAGGTCACCGCGAGGGAGGAGAAGGAGGAGGAAGAAGTCACAGCAACACCGAATGGATTACAGTGCACACACACGACAACACACGAACAAGGGAAGACAGTGTAACAGTGTAGCAACAAGAGCTGACATACAAACGCATGACACGACACAACCTGAGGAAGGAGATAACACAACAACAGCTCGTCAGACAGGCGCACCTCAAAAACACACATCAGAATATACAACATCCCCAAACACACACACAGACACACAAATTAAGCACAAATTAACACATTGTCATTTCATCATATGTGTGGGTGTGTGAACGTGAGCGTGTGTTGACGAAAATACAATACAACATCCCCCAAACACACAAACACAAATTAAGCTGACATCACACAATCTTTGTCACATAAGAATTAAGATATTCAACACATTTTCATTTCATCATATGTGTGCATGTGTGAACGTGAGTGTTTGTTGAACTATACTGGCCTGAGGGTTCATTTGTGTACAGTCCTTAATGTCTGGTGCTCGGTTCAGTCAAGAGAAAAGAGTGTAAAGGATGTATAAATAGAATGGAGAGGAAAAGAAAAAAGAAACTAAGGAAATAAGAGGGAAATACAATTAGAATGACAAAAGTTTACGTTTGAGGGTAAAATGAGAGAAAGAGAGTGAGAAAGGTAGAGGTGAAGGAGCTAGTGCTATATGACATCACTCATATACTGTAATGCTTAGTCTATGAGATATATGTAGATAGAGGAGGTTTCAAGCTAGTCCAAGCAAACACTTACTCACATTTGAGTCAGAGAGAAAGATGAGATACTGATTTTAGTCTGCTGTGAATCGGGGTCAAAAATTATGGCTTAAGGGCAAAAATCCTACCAAAAGTTATAGAAATGCCCCTTTGTGAATGTTCTAAAATGTAATATGTTTTATAATGTTGTATAATATGTACATCTTGGGTTAAGTATTAAAAAATACATTCCAATTAGGGCTGCACAGTAAATCGCATACCATATCCATGCGGATCTTTTCAGTAAAGCCATTTCTGTAATCAGTGGTAAATCTCTATCACGTGCGTGCTTTTTAGATGGAGCAATGTTTACTACTCTGAGCCATAGTTCACTGACAAGCTAGGCAAAACCTTGCAGACAATATCATCGATATTTTATATCGATATTATCAATCTGCGCTATGATAATAAAGTTGCTTGCGTAGCTTCTCAGTGAACTACAGCTCTGTGTAGTAAATGCTGCTACATCTGAAAGCATGTAAAAATAGCATTATGGAAATGCTGTGTTTTTTAATGTGCGCATTGTCATTAAATTGCACTGAATTTTCCCCTCCCATCGGTGCTTTTATGGAATTGACTTATCTGTAAGCCCCTCCCCTCGAACGCAGATGGCCAATGGCAGCTGAGTATCGATTGCACGTGATTAGAACTCAGACATCTTTAGGTTTCAGCGCCATAGAGAAACAGTGGAAGATCTGAAGCTTTCATCGGTTTGATGGTGTTTATGCTACAAAAATGGAAAAACGATGTGCCTGGAATACTTGTAATACTGATTCCAGGTATCCTGAGAAAATAATTACATTTATTTTATTCCATTTCCTAAACACAACCAAACCAGAGCAAAATGTCCCTAAGCATTTAACCCCAATCACAACGAAGATGAAAACGTTTAATTTCTGGTTGTCATACTCTCATTAAGTTACAACATTTATCTGCTCAAGCAGATGTCATCTTGTGCTTCAGCAAGGTATATCTGGCTAAAACTAGCTAACGTAAAAGTTAGTGAGTCCATGCTATCGTACAAACTTAAATAGCGAACTGTCGTCACGACAGTGTAGGTCAAAAACACATAAACAAATGTCTACATTTCAGTGCCTTCCCATATTAAATGGGTTAAATGCAAATTTCTGTATACATATTTATTTTAACATCTTTTATATATCCCTCCATGGCATATTTAATTCCTACTTGAATAATGGTCCTTCTGTGTCCCGAATTGATCAAAAACATCTTGGGACAAGGTTTTCACACTGACAGCTGCCGTTAGCAACTCCGTTTGTTTGTCCGAGTGAGCGACAGTAACTAAGGGGGCGGGGCTTACAGATAGGTCAATTGCGCTCTAATGCTATTTTGCCCCGTTTAATAAATCTAGCCCTAAAATGCCCTTATTAAAGGCTAAAATTAAAAAAAATTATTCTGGAGGCAAATTGAAAAAATTACATTGCCCATTAATGCAAAAGTGAATTTCTGACACTGTCATGACTGATCTTCACGTGTGAATTTAGTCTATGCAGATATTAAATACTTAAAGTCTGTGTAAAGCAATGTTAAATATGTTCTGAGTTCGTCACACCACTTGTGTTATTAACCACACAGCCAAATTTGAATGATAAAAATAAACGGCAAGCTATCAAAATCTGTAGAAAACATAAGCAGCCTTCTCTGCTCTGAAACACTGGGGGCGTGTCCAGTGTTGGCGCTGAAACCACGCCCACTCGCAGGAAAGCTGCCGCCTCTCTCAATTGTCAAATACAAATACATTTAAATCACGAGACCGAGCTGTTTTATAAATTATCGCAACCAGGTAATATGCATTTACGTGATGAAGGCATAGCTAGCTAGCAAACTAGACTATAGACTGTAGTAACTAACGGTAATGACAGTAACTAGTGACTGAGTGGGTGAACCACTGAAGCTAATGTGCACTAGTTATTACAGTGTTAGTGCGGGCCCATGCTAAGCGGCTCCAGTGTGTCATCGAGAAATGATTTCAGCCCCGCCCATAAAATCCTGAACTCCATAATTCAGCACTAGTTCAGTCTTTGCAACGTGTTTTCAGCAATACATTTCTAACATTTATCATGTGTTTAAAAACACATTGCCTTTACACAGACTTTAAGTTAGATCAGTGTGTAAATTGTCAAACACAGAGACAGAACACATAGAAGACAGTATCCCTCCTTATTTAAAGGCATATTGTACCTGTTAATGATAAGACATACTGCAAGTTTATTTATAAAGTCACGTACTTTAGTACTGAGTGTGGCTACTTATGTTTGTGTTTCATATCTATAGTTGCTCAAAAGCATGAATGTGCTAAATATATTCTAACTATACGAAACAGCAGTGTGCCATATGTAGTTAATTAAATATCGACCTCTATGCATTTAACTGATTTCTACACTGCATTATTTGAGTGTTACCTCTGATTCATTATGGTTTGATCCAAGAAGAGGCAGAATTGGCATTGAGATCCTGCTGTAGCAGTGGCCCTTCCGGCTTGAACCACTCCTCTCCTGGGTTGGCGCCTGCAGCTTCTAGTGTGTTTGTGGGTGGGGGAGGTTGTAGGATTTGGTTGTGTAGAGGGGCGTATTTGGAATACGTGGAGGTTGGTGGAAAAGTGCAGGAGTAGGAAGTTATAGTATAGAAGGAAAGGCAGTAGATGTCAATCATGCCATAGCAAAACGAGAATAGATACAAGAGGATGTGACACGAAGTGCATGAGGTGAGGAAGATAAAGAGAAATAAAGGGCAAGATGAGGGGATGGATGGAGGGAAAGAGACATGGGCAGAGACAAGCCAGGGTGGGAGGCCAGGAAGAGAAAGAGAATGAAGTAATAAATCAATGAATGAGAGCAAGAAAGAGCAAAGGCAAGCCTGATAGATAGATAGATAGATAGATAGATAGATAGATAGATAGATAGATAGATAAAACTAGACAGAGAGACAGTCAGGAATTTCAATTCAATTCCTGAATTTTTCCTGAATCTAAATTTAGAAAACCTGTAGAAAACAGGAATCAGAATTGCAATCTGCATTTTAATGCAAGGAAGTTTTAAAAGCCTTGACATTTCATATATTTCAAAATATGCAATAAATTAAGCAAGATGGAAGAACACTTCTCCCAGAATGCATTATCTGTATTAAACTCTTCTTCCTGTCATTCCAATTTAAATTCCAATTTAACTTCCTCTGGGATGTGGCCAATTAAATTCAAACTCTTGAACTGAAAGAGAGCCAATTCTTTAATTCAGAATTTTGCACAAGCCAGACAGATATATCGACAGATAGACAGAACGACAGACAGACAGACAGATAGATGGACCGACAGAAAGAGCATCTGAAGAGCTTGTTGGCCAGACGCAGTGAATTTGTTTGATATATCTGTTAATAATTTAACTTGGGCTAGGATTATTTTCACTGAAAAGTCCTGATTTTATCAAAGATTAAACACATTTAACAAAGATATGAACTGAATTATTACTGCGTGTGTGGTAGGAGCTTTGCTAATGATGAGCGGCCTTCAGAATGATTGATGTGGTGAATTATGAGGAGAAATGCAAGAGGAGAAGGCGGGGAGCTATGGCGGGATAATCTGTTTTAAAGCGTATACCTCTGATGTACTTTGTGTAAGTCAGTGCATGTATATTTGTGTATTAAAAAAAGCATATTGCTACAATGTATGTGTCTTTACCCTAATATGCAATAATAAGCATTTGAACATACAACTTACCTTGCCTGAGTCTGTTCTTTGTGATGTACAACAAAAGTATGAGTATAATAATGTGTTTGTTTGTGGGTGCTGCATACCTTTCCTGACATTGCTGTCTGTGGTGCGGAACTCTCCGGTACTGAGAAGGAAGCAGGCCCTATCGTGGGGGTAACGTTCACGCCCCGTGCATGTCCCCAGCCCACCGGTGGCCGGACTCCTGTCATCTGGCCCCAGCACCTGATCTATGGTGGGACAGTCCTCATTAGCCAGAGCTGCATTTGCAGCATCTCCATTCTGCTTTGAGTCTGTTTTGAAAGAAAGAAAGAAAGAAAGAAAGAAAGAAAGAAAATTGCTATTTGCAGTACTGCATGCATGTGATATTAGAGACAGTCATAGTAACATGAAAAGCCAGGGACGAGGGAAGAAAAAAGTCGGGGATGAAAAGGGATGAAAAAAAGGGGCAAAAATAGAGATGCGCTACAAAAAGAGCAGCATCACTTGATTAAAATGGTGCAGGGGAACTCAGAACATCACACACACAAACACACAAAATACACAGCATGAATGAGTGTGTCTGAAAGAGTGAGATGCGCGCACACTCAAACAAAGAAGCTGCAGGGGCACTTGTTCTTATAGCTTCCGACACAGCTGTCAAATCTAATCTGATGTGAGTTACCGCTCAACAATTTACTGAAATAAGCCAGGGGCAAAGCCTGCTAAAGACATGGAGAAAGATAGAAAGGAAAAAAAGAGGATGGGAAGGCGAGGGAGAAGATGACAGAGACCTGTTATGCAATTGGACCCCATTGGAGGAAATTCAAAATATTTATCAGTGAAGCGATGGGAATATGATGAACACGTTTACAGAGGGTGATGAATGGACGACACAAAACTCTATAGCAAAGGTCATGGCATAAGGTTCACTACAAAAGATATAACTCACTTTCCTGACAGCCATTAAATGACAATCATTGAAGAGATAATAAAAATACTTATAATACGAAATAATAAAAAACAATTATTCACCCTAGTTTCTTTAAAAATCCATATGGATTTATTTTATCCGTGGAACACTGAAGGAGAAATCTAGCACAATGTTCAAGCTGCTCGTTTCATACAACAGAAGTAAATGGAAACCATGGCTGGATTTTGATTTTTTTGGCATTTATTTTAACTGTATAAAATGGAGCAGCTCCTTGTGTTTTCCACTGACAAAATGTCATATGGGATTAGGGGCTTTCGCACCGGAGGAACCTTTTCATAGTTCCTAGAACTACTGGCAGAGGTTTGTGCTTTTTGGCATGTTCGCACCGCAGGAACTAGGGACGTATTTAGTTCTAGGAATTCTGCTTGAGGGAGCTATATGAGCTCCTTTTTTAGAGTAGGATCTAATGCTGCATTCCAGACAATTTGAAATTAGGATTTTTCCCATCTCCTACTTGGAACACTCCTACCTGAAGTCAGATATATGATGTGTGAACGCGGGACAGATCGATCAACCCGACCTTAAAAGGACACGTCATTTAACGTCACTGCATCCAACAGGCATTGTAAAAATTTCAAAACATTAGAGATTAAGTGTATAAAATAGAAAACAAAAGGCAGCATTTTGTTAAATTTTCTTCTGTTTTTGCCATTATTTACAGACATATGTTAACGTGACATGGAACTCACTGAAGCGCGGCCATACTGGCGATACTCTGATGTAAACAACAGCATGGATTGGACGGTTAATGTACTACTGAATATGTTGTTTTGTTAATTTATAATATCTAAACCATGGTAAAAAAAAAATGCATGGAAGCTGCTAAATTATATAGAGAAGGGCTTAGTAAGCAGGAAAGAGCGCAATATTTTGACAAAATAAAGTTAATGGTACAAGCAATACTAATTAAGATATTAGCCCAATATTCTTGCACTGGAAATCCTGTTTCAGTATGGCCAAACAAATGTCTTGTTCCTCAGTTTTTTGCACTCTTCTCCATGATTTGTTATAACCTTTGGCAGTCTATAGTACTTCAAATGTTTTTCTTGGTCCGACTGATTAGTACAGCCCAAAACATGACAATAATTGGACATTTTCAGCAGCAATAATCAGCAAAATATGAGAGTTTCATTCGGTTTAGTAGCATTGTTTACATTCATTGTTGCAAATATGGCCGATTGATGACGCGTCGTGAAAACACGAAGCTTTTTAGGTTACCTGTGAAGTGTATGCTGATTGGCCAAATGCATACGAAACACTGGCTACCGGGCATTTTTAAAAAGCTGTGTAAACATATTTATTCCACGAACATAGAAAACAGCAATAATAACGGCATTTAGCTACCTGTTGTCTGCAGCATTTTGTTCTTTTCTCATCCTAGATGATCTGTAACACTGCAAATTGTCATAGTAGATTTAGTCAGATTTCGTTTTAATTGCGTAAGTTGTGCATTTACATCCCGTCTCCGTTATCACGAAACCCTCAACACACAACAAAAACAGCTCCGATCACGGGGTCCTCCGTTCATTGTTTGTTGACGTTTTTAAATACCGCTAATAAATACGTGCTGTCAGCCGCTTGAGAAAGTTCCCGCTGCCAGTGTGAATGCAACCAGGAAAACGGTCCGAGGGGGAAATTGGTTCTGTAGGAACCACCATAGAACTACAGTACGCAGTGCGAAAGCGCCTTTTGATATTTTGGGTGAACCTTTAAAAAAAACTTAAGCATAAAATCCAAGTACAGAATCAGAGCACTTCTCACGCATGCCAAAAAACCCAACACACTCACACATGGGGACGGGTGACAAACAAATGACTTCGTTATAAGTTTTAATCTTTTAGTTTTACACAACTTAACAGTACACATGATGGATGTGATGCTAGTGTTGTAGGTGTCAAGGGCACGTGGGATTTGAAGCTACAGGAGGGCACATGTGCTAAAGCGTTTCATCACAGCAAGCTCTCAGGATGTTTCTGCTCCCTTTTATTTCCTTGGGAACTTCCAGCTGTGAGAACTCCATGGAAGAGCAAAACAAAAAGGTGGAGCCAAAAACTACAGCTGTCATTCACTTAAGCATCTGCTTGTTCCAAAAATGTTTCTTTTTGGTAAAAACAATCCTAAATTATCCTATTTATAAGGATGCACTGTCATCCATCATAATTTGTTACTTTGTTGCTGAAATCAGTTAAAAAAACGGTGGCTGTAAGTGGAGTGCTGTTGATTTGAAACCTTTTGCTTGTACTATAGATCAAATACAGCATATGCTAATCTGAGGGGCCATGACTAATCTGCCTCATGTTAATCTTCGCATGGGGTGTGTATATATCTGTGTTCTGCACAGTAATGACAGACGGAGCTCTCTCGCCTGCATGAACTCACTTGCTTAACCTGACTGACACCTTCACATGCAAAAATAGCAGAAAAAGATGTTCAAAAAGATTTTGATCTTGTTTTACTGTAAGTCATCCTTACTACAGGAACAATTTTACTTGTGGAGCAAAATTATGACTAATACCAGTTGTTTAATACTGATTAGGAAAATGTGTTTCTGCAGTGAGCGTTCGCATAAGCTGCACTCACAAATAGTACTGTAAGCTCCATGCCAATCATCTACCAAAAGCTGTTTGCTAGATTCAGGATCATATTCCCTTCTCTTCTTATTGGGTGAGATGTTTTCTGCTAGTCTACGAAACTGATTGGAATGCATGAAGCATAATCCTGCTGTAATTTAAATAACATTCCTGTTCTCTGTCAAACTTGGCCATGACAGCATAGTTTCGCATATTACTGCTCTCAATACTTGTGTGTGTGTGTGTGTGTAGACATTCTACAAGATTATATAAAAGACCCAGTTTAGGCGATGACAGTTCATTATAAAGAGCTATAAGTGATGACCACAGGCATTTGAACTCAACTTTCTTGATGGATGAAATGGAGCTAGTTGACATCACACACAAAAATACACTCACTTTAAGTGTTGTGCCTCAGTAGCATTTTTTTGTTCATAATATAGCACTTAAAGGAGAAGTTTACTTCCAGAACAAAAAGTTACAAATCATTTACTCACCCCTTGTCATCCAAGATGTTCATGTCTTTCTTTCTTCAGTCGATAAGAAATTATGTTTCTTGAGGAAAACATTTCAG
>JAHKKF010494832.1:0-30175 GCA_019740295.1 Labeo calbasu | reverse complement strand
GCTCAGCAGCAACAAACATGGGTCAGATTTACAGAAGTCGTCACACGTGCCGCTACAGGTGGGGGGATTCATCTGTTTCTAATGACTTCAGTAAATCTGATCTCTATACCCAAAGCCCTCTATATACAGACCGGAACTAACATAAAGAGAAAACCTTCACATGAGGAGAGTGCAGAGTGCACTGATTTATGTATATGGGTCAATGACAAAATGATCTGGATTAAAAAGAATTTTAGTTGAAAACATCTACCGTGTTTATCTAATTTGGAAAAATCAAGCCATTGATCTTTACATATGTGGAAAATATCCTTTAGAGGGTGAAGGGAAAGATCTTTTGGTGTCGCGCTGAACATTAGAGCTAATGGGTTCAGATCTGTCACCTCTCATTTCTTCTATGTATGAATATGATTAACTCATCTCTGACGTTCGATGTGTTTTTCTCTGTTAGGATGATGAGGATGTGTCTTCTGGTGTTCCTGAGTTTGACACCGTGTCTGATAACGGGCTGCTGAGCAGAAACGAGCCCATCCGCAGTAAAGTTTCCAAACTCACTGAAAAACTTCGCAAGCGTGTCCCTACCAACACCACCGGTCACTATTAATCTCTTTGTACTTAATACTTTTTCACCATTCAATATTATATCCATCTTTAAAACCATTATTTTCTTTTCATCCTTCCACAGGTAACTGCTCCCAGTGCAATTCAGCGTTTTCTGTTTTAAAGAAAAGGGTATGGCCTTTGATCTTCATCCCGTTGAGCATGCTTTTAAACTTATGTGATGTTGTAATCACATGATTGTTTTATTTTTCTAGAGAAACTGTAGTAACTGTGGTGTCAGCTTTTGCTCCCGCTGTTGCTCGTATAAAGTGTTCAGATCGAGTATGGGAGCCACAGGTATGAGAAGAGCATGTGAGTTTTGTAAAAAAAAAAAAAAAAAAAAAAAAAAAAAAGGTTTTATTGGAGATGGATTTACACACTCTTCTATTTCTTTCTCTGACTCTTCAGCTCCCGAAGCCCAAAGAGAGACTGTGTTTGTTTGCTCTATGTGTAATACTTTCCTCAGCACCAAGTAGGATTGACCTTCATCCTGAAATAATCTTTCACCATTGCAATCCTGTACAAGAAACTAGAAGAACTTCACATGGCTACTTCAGTGATTCTTGCTGTTTCTTTCCTTCACTGTGGAGCATTTCAGATGGAAGACTAAAATCCTGCAGGTTATGTTGCCTCAACTCTCTTCCTGAGGTTCCTCAGAGTTTTTTGTCTGTCCAAAACTTGTGACCCATACATGAGCTCCTTTACATCAAAAGGTGTCCTTTTCCTAAGAATATGCTGCTTTCCCCAATCACCACTTTTATTTATCAAAGCCTCACACCAAGACTGATTGGTTTACTTGGACCTCACTTTGCTGTGACATCAAATGCTGTAGTTTCATCATCCCTTATGGCATCACTTTCCAGAATTTGAGTCCTTGGTGGGATATCAGGTTAATATCAAAGGCCCTGTTGAAGACCATGAAAATGATGTTGGTTATTTATTGAATTGGATGCCAAAACCAATGGATTTGAGCATCCTATACTGTACCACATACTGTCAAATGTAATTAGTTGACATCAGTGGAAGAAAATCAGTCAGTTTCTTTTTCTCATAAACCTTTTGACTAAACTGTTGCAATTCAGCCTTCTGCTAGCTGCTTATCTGCTTGAACCCATGATTGTTGGTTACATAATTTGTGTAATTTTGTCTGAAAAAGCTTTAATTTATATGTATGTTTGTTGTTGGAACACCCTCAAAAACATTTATACTAATACAAATAATGCTATTATATTAGTCTATCAGCAGATCATTCCCAAGAGTTCTCCTATTCACATTGTTGTTGAAAGAATGAGCTGTGTTCGTGTCATTTTATTTGTCTGTTTGTCTTTAAGCCAAGGTTGAATGTAAAACCAGTGTTTTAACGGTTATAGATCTATGTATGTCGAACTACTGCTATTTAAACATAAATTCAAATCTATTGGGGAAGTTATCCATAGTATAACACCATCTGTTTCCTTGGTTAAAGTTACTGTTACGGAAATAAACAATTTAATTATGAATATAGCTGTGTGGATTTTCTGTGAGGAAATTTCGCGCCACCGTCTGTTAATTCTCAACCAAACCTGTTTTGGCGCCTCTCCTACAGTTGGCTAACTGCCATTTACCTTAAAGACATTTTAAACAAAACACTGCGTTTTTGTGGTTATATCTGTGTTGTGCACCTCTACAATATAAGGTATAATGGTGGTTGTCGTTCTCCCAAGAGTTTTATATGGAAAAGCGCTCGTTCTGGCGTACTGTTGCTATGGTTACCTCCTCAGGCAAACGGGACTTCTCTTCTTGAGCATCATTTAGTGATCTCTAACAAATTTATATCGTAATATTTGTCACTTCTGTATGGGCTGTCGTAACCGAAAAATATGACTTAACTGAACCTTATTTTCGAAAGCGGCATCAGTTGCTCCTCCCTTCGCGCGTCATTACATTGTGTGATTGTTTCCGGCCCCGCCCCCTCTCCGTTTATCCCCAAGTGCAAACGTTTATTCCCGTCAACCCGTTTCAGCACCGGGACAGGCATCTCGAGCTCGCATGGCAACATGGCCACAGAGGTGAGAAACACAACATTCTTAATTTTTCTTCCAGTTGTGTTTATATGACCCGTTTTTGTAAGATACCGTCTGAATCGCGGCGTCATTTTGATAATTTATTTCTGGGATGGACATAATGGATCAGTACGTGACGTTACAGGCAACGCGAATAGCTCTGTCTCCGCTTTCACGCTTCGTTTTTAAAAACATCATCAGCTATGATTAGTGCTTAGCCCACAATGCATTGAATAAAATAAAATAAACATTCAATACACAGAGTGAAACGCTAGAGCAGCTACAAGTGAACTGTCAACTGACCATCGCGCATGGCTAGATAGATAGATAGATAGATAGATAGATAGATAGATAATGCCATAATAAGGTAATCAGAGTGAACTGGTTTTAGTCAAATGTTATTTATTATGACTGAATTGAATTATGTTACCACCATTTTAAAGGGTGTGATCAGGTAGAGATTTACCTTCTTTATTCTAGCAGACTAGTTAAAAAGTAATGTTGACACTGATCATAACCTTTTTTTTTTTATTTATTTTTCATGCTATCAGAGTATAAGAGAGAGATAGCAGATACTAAGTCATTTTTAAATTGATGTTACTCAATTTTTGTAACGATGAATGTTACAAGTGTGGAAAAAACACCATTTCACTAGTGCTTTCAGGTTCTCTTTAGTTGTTTATAGGGGACGTTCTAAAACGCTTAACGTGGCGTAATGCGTTAATACAGTGTTTTTAAAAGAAAAAATCTTAACAAGGCATACTATACAATCAGATGAGCCCAGAATACGAACACAACGCGTTTAATTACGCGTTAAGCGTTTCACTAATGGAAACCCGTTATAAGGAAAACGCGTTAATGCGTTAAGACCAGCGTTGGGGAAAGTTACTTTTAAAAGTAATGCATTACAATAATGCCTTACTCCCTAAAAAGTAACTAATTACATTAGTTAGTTACTTTTCATGGGTTTATGAGTTACGTTACTTTTGCATTGCTTTTTCTCATCTGGGCTTGCTTGTTTGTTTTTAATATAAAAATGCTCTAATTTTCGCAAATGTAAAAGCCCTTTTATTCCTTAAGGCTTAAGGAAATGTAAATTCATGCTCAAACAAACCCTCTATTCTTGACTGCATGATGAATAGGATGCGGGAGAAGAAAGTTCAACACTAATAAAACAATATAATAAAACAATATTGTGTCATTTTTTCTTATTAATATAATTAAACTGGAATTGGAAAAGGACAGACATTGGTAAATAAAATGGGATTAAATATATAAAATATATTTGTCTTATTTAACATATTTAATTATTGCAGGTTTTGCTCATATTTTTAGTTTGCATTTCACTGTTTTTATTCATTTTAAAGAATACCGCATCTGTTTTTGTGCAAGTGAGTTGAGTAGATGCATGTTCACAGTTAGTCTAGAACTACAGTTAGTCTAAAAAACTATACAGTTAGTCTAAAACTGTTGTTTTCCCAATACATGGCGTTACTTATTTGAAAAAGTAACTCAGATATTTACTTATAAATTAAAAAGTAATGCGTTACTTTACTAGGTACTTGAAAAAAGTAATCTGATTATGTAACTTGCGTTAACTTGTAATGCCCAACACTCGTTAAGACAGTGATTTTAAAAGACCAAATTCAGTAAACACATTATAAAAACAAATACATTAACGCATTATACACCACATAAAGCGTTTTTCAAGCTACACGTTTTAGAATGTCCCGTTTAGTCTCATGATTGCCTGACGTGCCGTCGATCAAATGTTTAGATCTTATGCTTTTAAAGCATTGTATTCATCACTCAGAATGACAAAGGCTCCTGTGTGGAGTCAGAAGGATCTGGTGCCATATTTAAATGAGCGCAAGCAGTGCGCGTGTGACGTAGCCGAGCGCGCAGCTGGACATCAAAGGGGATAAAAGCAACTGTCCACGGGTCGATAAGCTCTTTTAGCGAAAGCAGATAGAGTGTTTGTGCGTCTCTTTCATCGGTGACCGGATCAGGAATGATTTCAGCACCGCGGACAGCGACAGAACGAACAAAACTCCCGTACTGCCACGAATCTGTAAGCGTTTTTCTTTTATTTCCCTAATTAAAAAGTGATTAAACTGGCGATATTTGATTTCCTGCTGTGATTTCATGTGGTTGTATTCAGTATGGTCAAGATTTAAGTGTGATTTCACAAGTTATTCCGAGGTTTATTTTAGTGTCAGACGTGTGCCCGCCGTCCCGCCGAGTAACCTTGAACGCGCGCGTGATGTTGTGGTTCGAGCGCGAGATCTCTTTGTTTAAACAAACGTACTCCTCGGGGTAACGGTCGATAATCGTTCTGTACAGGATACGCCGGTTGATTAGATTGTGTTTTGATATATTTGGTATCAGCGGTGAGCGTGTGTTAAATGATCGTCTCCTCGCGATCGATCGGTTGTGCTCGCGGGAGTCGGTAACAGTGTCTCTCAGCTTTCTGAGACAGTTACCGAGAGCGGATTGCATGCATAATTAACGAGGCGTTTAGCAACAACAGCCTAGAGCGTTTAGTCGTGAGAAGTCTCGGTTTAGTCGTACAAAAGTAGCGGTAACATAGTACAGTGGTGGTATCAGATGGTATTGTACCATGGTGTTTACATAGAACTGCCACGTTATTTAAAACATGGTGCTAGCATGCTACATGTTCCAAAACAAAAGGTTTTACTTCCATGTATTGTATGAAGCACCATGCAATATGAGTTAATAACTGAATACAGCGGTTTATATTTTAGTGTCATTCTTTCATTATCTTTAGTCAACATCTTTTAGTTCTAGATTCCTCTGAGTACATTTTTGAGGAATTCAACAGGTTAATGTCGTGTTGTGCATTATTTGACACCGGATATGCCTTCATCTGAGCTGTGCAAGAATTCTTGAGATCTGTGCAAATGTTAAGTGCCAGAGATTGATCGCGTCCACAGCACGCAAGAGCTGTGTGTGTGTGTCTGAACCAGCGCGTGCTGTCTCAGCCTGTTACTATATCAGAAGGAGCCATGCGCTGACAGGCCCTGCTGCTAAAACAGAGTCTGTTTTTAAATAACAGGTTGTCAGGACTGCCTGGGTAATTATACTGTCCCTTGTAGTCGGAATAGTCTTTATCTGACCTTCAGCTTCCGGAGATAAAGAATAACACAGTCATGTCCTTTTACATGTCGGTGTGCTATCAGAGCCACTCTGACAGTTGAAATCAGTGTAGTTCGTTATATTATCGTCTTCCAGTGTATGAACATTAGTGGTACTGCAAGAGAAGAGGTGAGAACACAGGGAAGCAGTGGGGGATGGAACAAGTCATGCTGATGTTAGTGTGTGTGTTGGCAGTGACAGATGGTCAGTCGCTCTGATGTTTGTGTGTGTGTGTGTGTGTGGATACAGGCAATGAAGTGTCCATTAAATTATAAGGTCATCACTGGATTACTCTGTAAGTTAATAACGACAGCACTGCATTACTGTATGAAGTAATGATAACATGACTGCTTTACTCTGCAAGCCTTTGTATCATCAGCTCACAAAATGTAGTGCTATCAGTAGCTTGGAGTAATGCAGTGATGAGCTAATGACAAAAACATCACTGCATTACTGTATGAGGAAATTACAACATCACTACATTGCTTTGAGATAATGACAACAACACTGCATTACTCTATAAGATAATTATATCACTGCATTACTTTATGAGATAATGAAATCACTGTATTACTCTGAGATAATTACAACATCACTGCCTTACTTTATGAGATAATGACATTGCTGCATTGCTATAAGAGATAATGACTGCATCACTGCCTTACTCTATGAGAATAATACTCAGAGATAATGACAACATAATTTAATTGCTCAGTGAGCTAATGATAATGAAATTGCTACAATACTCTGAGATAAAGACAACATCAGTAATGAGATAACATCACTGCATTACTCTTTGAGATAATGATGACATCACTGCATTACTCTGAGCTAACGACAATGAAATCACTACAATACTCTGAGATAAAGACAACATCACTTAATTACTCAATGAGGTAATGATAATAAAATCACTACAATACTCTGAGATAATGACATCATCACTAATTAGATAACATCACTGCAATACTGTGAGATAATGACATCACTTAATTACTCAATGAGCTAATGATAATGAAATTGCTACTATACTCTGAGATAAGGACAACATCATTGCATTACTTTATAAGATAATGACATCACTGCTTTACTCTATGAGATAATTACATCACTGCATTACTCTGATAATGACAACAGTGCATTACTCTGAGATAAAGACATCAACTAATTACTCAGTGAACTAATGATAATGAAATCACTACAATACTCTGAGATAATTACAAGATCACTGCATTACTTTATAAGATAATGACATTGCTGCTCTATGAGATAATGACCACATCACTGAATTACTCTGAGATAATGACATCACTCTATTACTCTGACAATGACAACGTCACTGCATTACTCTGAGATAATGATATCATCACTGCATTACTTTGAAATAATGACATCACTGCATTACTCTGAGATAAGAATGTCACTGCATTATTTTGAGATACTTACAACATCACTGCATTGCTCTGAGATAATGACAACACTTAATTGCTCTGTGAGCTAATAATTGTAAAATCACTGCAATATTCTATAAAATGATGACAACACTGCATTACAGTATGAGCTAATGATGACATCACTGAATTACTCAGACGTGATAACAACATCACTGTATTACTCTATGAGCTAATGATGGTGATGAAGTTGCATTATTATGTGAGCTATTGATGATCATGGCATCACTGCATTACTGTATGAGCTCACGATGAGAACATCACTGCATTACTCTTTGTTCTTTTACTCTATTATTGTAGGAGCTTATGATGACGGCATCACTGTATTATGCTGAGCTAATGATGATGGCATGGCTGCATTACTCTTTGAGCTCAATGTAATGCAGTGATAAGCTAACAATGTCATCACTGCACTACACTAATAAATTGTCTAATACCACCTGTCACTGACTAGCAAGTAAGTTCATAGCTGTGATATAACTGAATGCTAGTGGCTAATTTCCTGCTCAAACTTCTAGAAAATGCTACAACGGAGGACAGGAAACTGCACTCGTCAAGCCATTTTCATGCACTGTTTAACATCTAACAGCCCAATTTATGATTAGATCAGAATGCAGCACAATGTAACCCTCTCTCGTCCTCTGCTGTAGTTCCACAACCTTCAGGAGTTGAGACACAGTGCATCTCTGGCCAATAAGGTCTTCATTCAGAGAGACTACACGGATGGCACCGTCTGCAAGTTCCAGACCAAGTTCCCCTCAGAGCTAGACAGCAGGGTAAGTGTGTGTGTTTGTGTGTGTGTGTGTGTGAAGGGGGCAGAACAAAAGAGACACAACACAAGTAAAAAGGAGAGGACGAGAAAAAGGCTCTTCACTCAGGGAAACTCTGCTCTTCAGCAAAAGCACTGCTGAGTGCGCAAACTCCACACAACACACACATAATGAGCTGCTAATAGAGCTGATAATAGAGCTGTTTAAAGGTGTGAGATCATGTTACAGACGCCCAGTAAAGACTCAGGAGGGAGTTTAACATGTACAGCTTTCAGTGTAGTTCACACAATCTGTTTAATTATTTTTATGCAGTCGAGTGTTATCACATGCTCTCTGGCGTGTCTTTACAATGACACTCAGTTTTTGATTCAAACTCATTCAATTCTGTCACATATTGTCCTTGTGTGAACTCCCTTGTGCTCTCTGATTGGCTGACTCGTCTTGTCCTTGCATCTGATTGGTCAGATTGAGAGGACCCTGTTTGAGGACACGGTGAAGACGCTGAATAATTACTATGCAGAGGCGGAGAAGATTGGAGGCCAGTCTTACCTCGAGGGATGTCTGGCCTGCCTCACAGTTTACCTCATATTCCTTTGCATCGAGACACGCTATGAGAAGGTAGGTTATGAGCTGCACATAAACCCACCCTGAAATGCCATATAAAAATAAAACATACTATTTTGGGTCACTTTGTGTGCCGTTTTTTGTAAACTATAGCAAATAAAAATGATGCTCATGGTAAAAAGTGCACCTTGTGTGTGTGTGTTTGTGCAGGTGCTGAAGAAGATCTCACGGTACATTCAGGAGCAGAATGAGAAGGTCTATGCTCCTCGAGGTCTCCTCATCACAGACCCTATAGAGAGAGGCATGAGGGTCGTATCCTTAGAGAGTCTGGAAATGATTGTGTGTGTGTGTGCATGAACAAAAAGTCAGTGGAGGAAACTGTTGTTAGTCCACCTTAGGACATCACATGAACTCCTTTATTATCTCTTCATTTTGTGTGAGGTTTGCAATTATTGCAACCCTAAAGACAAGGTTGTGAACAAAATGTGGGATATAGCCAAATATTGTTTGGCTTATATATTAATTTTGTTTTTTAAGAATAATTGCTATCACTTCAGCCGATTATGTTGAATATCAAATAAGCTAAATATAGTTTCTAATTAAGTTCATAAATAATAACAACATATAATATTTCTAATTTCATAATTATTATATTATTTATTATATAATGTAATATAAAATAATTATTAAAATATAATATTTTTTTATTTTTTACAATTGAATATCAGTTCAACAGATTATGATGAATTTGAAATAAGATAAATATTTTAATATTTTAATTAAGTTATTAATAAAGATATGACTATATTTAAAATTTATTTTTATGCATATATGTATATATATATTCATAAAAATAAATCTTAAATTATATATATATATATATATATATATATAATTTAATGCATTGTGTGTATATATTAATACATATACATTTACAGAATATGCTAAATCTGAAATAATCTTAATATTGTTTTTTGTAATTAAATTAACTTCATAATTAATAACAATATATAATATTTATTATATTACATATTTATATAATTTTATTAATTTTTTCGCAACTGAATATCAATTCAGCTGATTATGATGAATGTCAAATAAGCTAAATATTGTTTTTCATCATTACATTGTTAAGATATTAATATAACATTTAATATTTTTTATTATTTGTAACACATTGAATATCAAATCATCAGATTATGTTGAAAGACGAATTATGATGTCTTATGATTTTAATTATTAAGACTTTGAAGGTGGGACAGACCAAAATCACCATTTTAGAGAGTCATACAGACATTTGTTATGTTTACATTTTTTTATAATAAATTTGCTATTTTTCATGTTATGTTAATTTAATGTGAGACCATAGTTAAAAAAAAAAAAAATCTAATAAGCTCTCGCATATTTCTGCCTTCACTGCTTTAAAACAGTAATTGGATAAGGGTTATTATCATTAACTAAAACTAATTACTTGAAAACAGAAAATTCATAAATAAAATGACTTAATATTACAAAATGACTTAAAATGACAAAATACAAAATATTAACAAGAACTGTAATAGTTTATCAATAATACTACCAATTTTAATCATATTAAATAGCAAGTAGTCTAGTAAGAGCATGTATGTGTAAATTGATTTCTTTAACCAGTAGTTTGTGTGTGTAATGTTGTGTAATGTGATGTTACTCCCTTAACCCGCATGTGTGTTAGATTGAGATCAGTGTGTACGAGGATCGCGGCTCCAGCGGTTCAAGCTCAGGAAGCAGCACAACCAGCAGCAGCGGGCGATGATTCACACACACACACTCGCCCACATGTGACGCCTTCATACTGACGCCCGCTGAACAGACACGACAGCGACAGCTCAGCATCGCCAAACACAAACACACCTGACATGAACTGCCTCCATGAGACACATCAGCTGTTGGATCAGCAGCTCATCATTACCTCAGTCATCATTACCGCCACCCTCCGGCACCGTCACTAACCTGCAGCCGTTGCACATCCTCCAGTCACTCGCTGTAGCACTCTGGGTAAAGCGCACATGAGCTTCTGTCACTGTAATATGCAATCTCACTCACAAACGCCTGTGATGTAGCTGCCGAACGGCACACGACAGTCTTCCATCGTCATGATTTTCCATCCTTTTTAGTTTGAGAATTAAATGAGCACTTTCACTGTAATTATTGAATAGAAGACAGATTGTAGACTTAGAGACTTAAACTGATATTTTATACAGGCCCCAGACACTGCCATCTTATTCCACGGGTACTATTTATGACTTTACCATTTTGTTTTATTTCATAGTGTGCTAATCGTTCATGCTTTGTACTCATAACGCGTCGTCAGAGCAGAAACGAGTCCTGATGACGTGACTGCCAAGAGCCAGAGCTTCCTCACATGGCCCTTCATCATGAGCTTCCATTTCTTACTGAGAACATCTGGCCCCTATTTATGCAAAGATCAAGAGAAAAAGACGTTAGAGTGCTATTTCTGTTGTGTAGCAAAATAAATCAACAATGATGGTCAAACGAACGAGTTCTGCTTTTCTGTATTTAATCCACATTTCATTTAAATGTATTTTTCTCCACAGGGATTTATTTAGTCATTTTACACTTGACTAAAAAGAAATGCTATTATGTAAAACAGGACATTAAGGTCTTAAGATATATTATATATTTATAAAATGGATAGTTACGGTTCTTGATTCTGATTGGATGAGCTCTGTTCGAAGCTGTTGTAAATTACTCTACAAATATACACCTTTGTTTATGTCTGTGTTGCTCGGCAACCACTTTGTTGCAACCACAACCATTTCAAAAGGAACTACATTTTTAGGCAGAAGAATAATGTTTTTATTAATATCATTGCACTTCATTTGCTCTGCTTTATTTTGTGAAACCTTAATACATATATGGAATAACAGTTTTATAAAAGCAATAAGCCCCATGAAGCTGTGATTTACATTGATTTACATTTACATCGCTTTAATATACACCTCTTAGTCGCCATCAATGTAAACCTGCGGAAATATTTTCTATACGTGGGTTGTGCATCGGCACGGCTCCTCAGCGCGGATTAATGTAATGTTTTGAGATGTATGTGTGGGCTTGAAAGTGTGTCAAAAATAAGGCGTTTCACCGGAAAATGTCATCTGAACAAGTAAGTTACATGTCTGTAAGTTTCATTCTGACCAACTGAAAAAAAAAAATTGTTTTATAATAAATCATCTACTAATGGTGATTAAATCTAACGATGGCAATGTTAGCTCAGATCACGTCAAACTGCAATTTATTATTGTTGTTATACTTTGTTCTCGTTAATGTTAACAGCATAGATATTGCATGGCTACGTGTATTTAGTGTGTATTAGAGTCATCTGTTGATTTAAATTTCTGTACAGTCTAATCTTTAATTGTCAGAATGTCATCGAAGGAATGTGTTTTTTAACCTACAAATGATCCGACACCTGCAGCGTCCACACACGCAACAGGCCGGGACTCCTTCTTTATGTATACAGGCGTGACGTAATGACGCAAAGACGAACGGCGGTAAACTCGTGTTTCCCGCGGAAACCGACCTAAGCCCGAATTAGAAAACATTATTGATAGCTGACCGTTGTGAATCTGGCTAAGGTAAGATGGTTTTGAACACTAATTGGTTATGTACTTGTTTATTAATTGATTTTTCGTAATTTGTAACCAAAAAAAGTGAAGGAGTGCCGCTAAAAAAGTGTTTCAGTGACGCGTCATTAATTGTCCATACGGCTCTGAATGTAAACAATGCCACTGAACCGAACAAAACTTTGCTGATTATTGCTGCTGACAATTGTCAATTATTGTCACATTTTGGGCTGTACAAATCGGTCGGACTAGGAAAACATTTGGAGTACTAGTTACAACAAAATTTGTAACAAATCAAGGAGAAGAGTGCAAAAACTGTCTGAGGAACAAAAGGCGTTTGTGGTTGGCCAAACTGAACCAGGATTTTCAGGAAAAGAATCTTGACAACTTTTGAGTTTGCTCTTATCATTTCCGGTCAGGTAGGTGAAATATTAGGCTAATATCTTAATTAATACTGCTCGTACATATCTTTACCACCTATAAACTTTAGTTTGTCGACATATTGCGCCCTTTCCTGCTTACTAAGTCATTCTCTATAAGATTTAGCAGCTTTCACATGTTTTTTCTGTGATTTAGACAGCATAAATTAGTAGAACAAGGTATTCAGTAGTACATTAACCATACAATCCATGCTTTTGTTTACATCCGAGTATCTCCAAAATGGCTGCGCATTCAGGTAACTGACCAAACCGTGATATAAGTGCAAACCCTCTAGGGTAAGGTGTCAACGTAAGGTTTGGGGGAAAAGGCAGTTATCATGACATTGTGAGTCTGTCAAGTTCAGCCCCTTAACTTATGCTACTGACCATCTTTGTGGAGACAAACATTCATGCAGTAACACGTAAGGACACTGCTGTGTTGGCAGAGAGAATCTAACAGATCCAGTGAGCTGGACCAGAACAGAAAACCTACAGAGATTCAGCGACACGGACACAGGACTCTAGAGACACTCAGCACTGAGATCAGGAGAAGCTCAGAAAGACAAAAACCAGGACAGACAGGAGAGGAAGAGACGCTGCTGTCGTACCAGGAGGCCACAGCTGGAGAAACAGAGAGAGAGGATGAGGATGGACGACTGATGATACAGGTAAGTTGTGAGGAAAAAGCAGATATGATTCTAATTTGGAAAAAAAGAAGAAATGGGCATTCATAGTCTTATAATGGGGTTCAGGTAATGTGTTTGCACTTATATTAAGCCTTTATGCATTTTAATTCTGAACGGGTAAATTCTTCCTGTTTATAAAAAGAATATTTTAATTCTGAACGGGTAAATTCTTCCTGTTTATAAAAAGAATATTTCCTAACATGAAACTCAGAGGTGCTTTTTTTTAGCCTATTAGCTAGAAACTGCACTGAAAATAAACTGTACTGTAAATACACTCTACACTGTAAAAATGATTGTGATTTTAACGGTAAAAGACTGTGAAAATGCTTCAGTAAAAACCTGTTAATTGGTTAATGGTAAGTTCATTTACTACATACGGTGAAAAACTCAATTGGACATTTAATGTAATTTTACGGTAATACAGTTTTTGGAAGTGAAAAATAATGTATAATTTACAGTGAAAAAAATTTAATTGGCATTCACAGAATTCTCTGTATTACATTTCACATTTGATGTTTTTTGTTGAAATAACTATGTTTCTCTTATTTTTATTATTATTATTATTTTTACCAGTTATGTTCATTAGGGATCTATGTTACATTTAATGTTGTTTAAGTTCCATAAAACCTAAAATGTTGCTACCATATTTTTACAGGAAATTCTGGCAACCACAGCGGCCAGTTTTTTACTGTAAATTTGACAGATTTTTTGTTAGAGTGTACAAGTTGTAAATAAAGCAAAGATTTCTGGAGTGTTTTTAAAAAAAATCAATTTCAGTACTTCTACTTTAAAATTAATTTCCAATTATTTTCAAACAATTTAAAATTATTTATTTTCTACTAAATGTATTTTGTTGATTCCAGTGTGTTACTTCCCTCTACATTTATTGCTTTTTTTCACATATTTCAGTAATCATTATAAAATAGACCTATTCTGAAAGCTCAAATGTGCAACACTCAAAATTCATTGTGTAAAAATCATATTCGAATTGGACATTGCTTTACTTGCTTTAACTATTAGCAGGCATTTCAAATTTTACTAAATTTTCAGCACTTAACAAAATCTCGCAAGAGTCAAAATTTTTGTGATATCAACTTCAAATTTGGAACACAACTTAGTTATACATACAGCTTTGATTTTAAAGTCTAAATGATTTTGTAGTATACATTTTGCATTTGTTTTACAGTAATCCTACTGAAGTGCTTTCACTTCCGTAATAACCTATTGAGTGTCTTTACCATAGATCTGTATTACAGCATTCATGAATTACAACCATTTAAATTCAGATTTAATTGCATCAGTCCTCCGAGATGGGAGTGACAGTTAAATCCCACACCACTTTCTTGCAATGTAGTTTGCAGAAGTGACCATAAACATACAACTGAGCTCACCAATGGACCAAAACTCCATCTATCATGCTAAATTAATGCACAGTGTATTTTGGCTTCCTGAACTTAGATGGAAGCATCACCTGTCCTGCACTCACCCACACATGCTCGGCTGTCTCTGCTGGGCTTGTAGCCCTCAACACATCTCTTCTTAGAGCTGCACTTATAGTGTCTGTATGTGTTGGTGCACACCGGACGAGTGTGAGGACACACGGCTGGCAAACGCCTGCACTCGTTTATATCTGAACAGGATGAAGGGAATGAAGACAGAATCACACTCCCACTCACCATTGCTTTATTAGTATTGCACATCATTCCAGTTTTAAGTAGACAAGTTCTAAAAAACAGAAAATAAGAACAGCAACAGCAAGTGTGTTTGACACAAAAAAAAATTTTCAGATATAGTCTATCATATTCCCCTTAGAAAGGTGATGAGTAACAGTACAAGTGTTCAGTTTCAACAACACTACACTAAAGTAGAAGACAGAAGATTTGGCATCTGTGGTTGAGTTTGTTGAATAAAATGTGGTTCAGTACCAGACATCTGACAGCACAACTCTGATTTAATGAGACGATGACACACTCCAGAAAATGTCCAGAAAATACTCAGGATATTGCTGTTTGAGGGACAACAGGGAGAAAACTTGTCATTGTGTAACATTTATTCAGGCATGTTAATTGTGTTAGATTCCACCTGTAATTTCTGAGTCTCAAGATATCTGATCTCTTAAACCTTTTCAGCCAATTTGAGCAATAAAATCTGCATATTCATTAATATGCAAAACAGGATTCAAAATTAGCTTTTTGTCTTTGAGAAAATGCACTAAACATAGATGTTTCTTACTCATGAATTAAATTTTGGACTTTTGTATTCAAAAATATATATTTTGACGTTTTTGGACATTTAAAACCATATTTAAATTTAAATCATGTATTTATTATGAAATTAGTAATATGCATTATGAATTATGAATTCCAAAAGAGTTACATAAATGCATTTTTTTTAACATTTTTACTTAAATTTGGAGAAACTGAGCATGTAATTTGTAGATAATTCAAGGTTGATAGTGTGGAGATCTTACCAACGCAGCGGCCGTTTGTGTTGACTGTGAATCCCTCTCCACACTGCAAAGCATCAATACAAAGACATACTTCAGTATTCACAATACTTAATTGAAGCAAAGACCATCAGATAATAACACTTTTGTGCTTTGTCATCAAATATCTGTTCCTAATCTCCATACCTGGCTGTGTAAGGTGTGCACTGACTCCTCCTCATTTGCATGCATCCATACCTGTGCATCAGATGTGAGTGCTGACTCCTCCCCCTCATTAGGATATGCAACCTCAATGACTGTGTTCATGTCAGCATACTCGAGCGGCCGAACGATGGAGCGCCCATCTGGCCAAAAGACTTCAATGTTGGTGGCCTCGTCGGTTCCTAAGAGCCAATGAAGAGAGACCATTAACCTCATATGCTAATGACTAGAGTAGTTACTGAGATAGAATGGATCAGTGTTTTTGAAATAAGTCTCTTCTGATCAACAAGCCTGCATTTATTTGATTAAATAAAACACAGTAAAAACTGTTATATTGTGAAATATTATTACAATTTAAAATAACGTTTTTTGATTTGAATATAGTTTAAAATGTCATTTATTCCTGTGATGCAAAGCTGAATTTTCATTACTCCAGTCTTCAGTCTCACATGATCCTTCAGAAATCATTCTAATATGCCGATTTGCTGTTCAACAAACATTTGTGCGTCATCATAAATGTCATTTTTGATCAATTTAATGCATTCTTGCTGAAAAAGAAGTATTAATTTATTTCAAGTAAAATCTTGTATGTGTAAAATATGTAGAATAAAGCAGTTTTTCCTCAACTAATACATCATAATCGGGTATAAATCAGTTTTTAAATGATCTAATGACCTGACCATACCTAACCCAAAGTGAGCCACGGGCTCCATCTCACACAGATAGCCTGATCCTCCGTCAATGATGCGAGTGTGTGCACCGCTGTGTTTTGTGTACATCACCACTTTTGCTCCACGAGCGAACGCCCCGAAACGTGTGCGTGGCATCACACGCAGCCACTTATTAGAGGAGCCCTGCGGAAAGGAGAATAAAACATGCTGAGATGACCATTAGGAATTTTTATTTACTCTGAATTAAATATATAAATGTACGCAGTAACAATAACAATAACAATAAAGGACAACAATCTGAATTACCTTGATTATGATAAATGAACAATTATTTGTATTTTTTTTTTATTATTGTTATTATTTGCACTCGTAGTTACAGATGTGAATCTGACACATGATCGCTGTTGCATGTGATATACACGTGCAATACATGTGCAGGCGTTTACTCTAGGTTCTTATTGGCCATTCAAACAGAACACGTCTTTGCATCTAAAACGACACTTAAGACACTGCTCTCAGGAATGGTTTTAAAATGTACAGCACACACAGTAAAAAACAATTTGTTGAGTCAACTTAAAATAATTTGTTACCCTGCTGCTGAGTTCAGTCTCCTCAAAAAAGTTTAGTCAATTTGAAATGTTAAGTTGTACTAAGTGACAACTTATATATTTGAGTTGATTCTACTTAAAATTTGAAGGCAGCTGGGTAACAAGCCCAGCTTTTAAATTTAACAAACTAAATAGTTTGTTTAGTCAACTCAAATAAAAGTTTTCACGTAGTACAACTTAACATTTCAAGTTGACTAAACTTTTTTGAGGAGACTGAACTTAAAATTAAAAAGGCTGTATGGTAACAAATTATTTTAAGACTCATCAAATTGTTTTTTTTTGCTTTTTACAGTGCAGAATGCCTAATCCGCCATGTTGCCATGAAATACATTTTTTGACATACCTGGTTGACCTTAAACACAGAGATGGGCTGTGAGGCGCTTTCACCGTGAGCCACCAACAGATCCAGCAGACCGTCACCGTCAAAGTCCGTTACTGTGGCACCTGTTACCCAACCAAAGCATCATGTTATAATGCTGTCAGTTATTAAAGAAAGAAATCAGGTTGTTTATTTAAACAGGAAGCGGTTGTGGTCATGTGATCTTACCTGTGCCCCTCCCCTGAGGCTCAGAGGCGTCACCCACATCCAGCTCTGTGATGTCAGGGTCAGAATTCTGCTTCCTGGATACACTAAACAACCACAAACCAGTGTTATTTTAGAATTATTTGTATTATTATTGGTTTATTAATAGCTTTTTTTTTTTTTTTTTTTAATTTTTATGTTTTTCTAGTTGAAACTTTGTTATATTTTTCTCCATTTTTATTTGTTTTTTAAGTATTTATATTTAAATATTTTATATTCAGTTTAGTCATTTTTGGAATTATTTCACTTCTAAATTTAATTTTATTTAAAATACTGTTAGTTTTATCTAACAATAACAACACTGCCAGAAGGACACATTAACTATTTAAAAGACATCTCTAAACAATATAAATATATATATATCAGTGAATATCAGACATCAGAGTTGATGTACCTGAAGATTCTGTTGGGGGCGTTTCCTCGGTAAGCAATGTTATTAAAGAAGACTTCAAGCTGAAGATCGTTGTTAAAGTCGGCAGCGATGACGGTACGGATGGGTGATGGAGTGGCGAAGGCCGGTGTGGCGACGTTCTACAACAGCACAACAGACTGATTCATTATTACAGATCACAGATGTATATATAGACCCAAATGTGAACCTGGACCACAAAACCAGTCATAATGGTAATTCTTTTTTTTTTTTTTTTTTTTTTTTGAGATTTATACATCTAAATCTGAATAAAAAAGCTTTTCACTGATGTATAGTTGTTAGGATAGGACAATATTTGAACATCTGGAATCCGTGCAAAACTATCAAAATATTCAGAAAAATTACAAATTAAGTTTTTGGTAATGCATATTACTAATCAAAAATTAAGTTTTGATATATTTATGGTAGGAAATTTACAAAATATCTTCAAGGAACATTACTTAATATCCTAAAGATTTTTGGCGTACAAGAAAATTTGATCATTTTGACCCATATAATGTATTGTTGACTTGCTACAAATATTCCTGTGCTACTTATGACTGGTTTTGTGGTCCAGGGTCACATATGGCAAAATATATAATTTTTTTTTCTGGCCAAAATGTGTTTTAAATATATGTTCTAAACAGTGGATCTTGATGAAATACATTTTACATTTTAATTGAAAATATATTTAGTTTCCACAATAATATACCAAAATATGTTTCAAAATGTATTTCAAACTGAAAAATTCCAATGACATTTCCAATCTTACAGTAGCTTACTTTTAGGGTTTTTTTTCCCCCTACAAGACAAAAATACTCATGAGTAAAAGTCTGTTTTCCTCAGACTCCAACCTTGAATCTCTGCTGGCCGTCCTGCAGATACAGACGGTGTGGGCCGTTCCAGTTTCCGTAAACGATGTCTGTCTTTCCATCGCCGTTGAAGTCGGCCAGCGCCACACCTCTCCCGTGCTGATATCTGTCTTCAATCCCTGTCATCAAACCATAAAACATAAGACTGAGGTAGAATTACCAATCAATACTATAAATATAAACTCAGGTCTCTTACCTGCCTTGGCGGCCATGTCAGTGAAGGTTCCGTCACCATTGTTCTTGAACAGGAAGTTGGATCCATTTTCATTGTCGCAAAAAATGTCAGAGTTTGTGTCGCTGAGGATCGGACCGACAACTACACCACGGCCACCTTATAAAATAACATCAACACTTTTATAACATTAATATTCCATAACAAGATTCAAAACGTTACACTAACGTTAAAAAAGTTTGGGTTTTTAAATAAATACTTTTATTCAACAAGGATGCATTTAACTGATCAAAAGTGACAGTAAAGACATTCATAATATTACAATAGATTTCTATTTCAAATAAATGCTGTTTTTGATCTTTCTATTCATCAAAAAATACTGAAAGGTTTTGTAAAAACTAAAAAAATATTAGGAAATGTTTTCAACATTGATAATAATCAGAAAAGTAGTAGCAAATCAGCATATTAGAATGATTTCAGAAGGAATGTGACACTGAAAACTGGAATAATGATGCTGAAAATTCAGCTTTGATCACAGGAATAAATTACTTTTTAAAATATATTCATATAGAAAACAGTTACTTTAAATTATAATATTATTTTGGAATTTTTACAGTATTTTTGATCAAATAAATGCAGCCTTGGTGAGCAGAAGCAAGAAGAAACATTATTAAATCCTTCCAACCCCAAACTTTTGAACGTTTTACATCTATACACATGATTTTAGTCTATCTGACCTGTGTACTTATTGACGTTGACTTGTGCCGCTACATCAGACAGCGCAATAACGCCTTTCTCGACATCACTGGCGGTTTCATCCATCTCTATGAGCGCGTGCGGACCCACGTTACCGCTGGCGTAGTTCGCCACGTAAATCGAGTATCGACCTGTTCCCTACAGCGGATCGAATTCATTTTAACGCAAGACAAATTATAATCATATTTACTTAATAACTATTAAAAGATGAATAATTTACCTTTCTGTCAACGCAAGCCACGGAGCGTCCCGCCAATTGTTTGGCCACTCCTCTGCGCACGTTGATGTCATCGCTGAGCAGATCCTCGAAGCGACCGTTACGGAACTTGAACAGTTTGTCAGCGTAAGTCGCCCGACCTTTAAAGATCTTGGTTTAGTTAGCGTTCATTTAGTTTTGCGGATATATTTGTCACACGCGTTCTTCTGCGTACCTGAGTAGGCGTTGTTGGTGTTGAGGAAATAGATCTCCTCCCTGCCGTCTCCGTCCACATCGCAGGCCGACAGTCCGATGGCGTTTCCCTGCGGGTCTCTTAGCGCGTAGTAAGGAGAACTAAGGTCGTCCACCGCAATGTTCACTAATTTGTTTTGAGTACGGTCATACTTCAGAACCAGGTTTGGGCCGTTATACCTGACAACAGGAAAACAGCAATCGTTTCACCTTTAATGGGTGACAATTATAAATCCTGTCAGGAACCAAAAAATGTTAATGGTTTTCAAGATATTGTCTATATTACCTTAAAGAAAAATATAATGCCCTTTTTGTTACCCTTTTCAATTTTCTTTTTTAATCCACCATATTTTTTTCCGTAATAGTGAGCACGGTTATTTGTAAATTTTATGGATCTGACTTTCTGTCCCATCCACGTCCAGCTATTTTTATCTGTACAAAACAGCTAGTTTTGCTGCTTGATATTGCAAATTTAATGTATTATCTTAATTATGAACACACTAAGTTGTAGTGCAAACAGTTTTCCATTCACGTTGTTATTCTTCTCGTTATATCCTTATATATATATATCTTAATGTCTTAAATTCTCCGCTTTCAAATGTCAAATGTTCAAACCCTCAAGCTTTTAACTTGCCAAATCTTTAATTTTATTTTTTATTTTTTGATAGAATACTTTTTGCTTATTAAACTTATATTTATAAAAAATAAATTGGGCACTCATGTCACAGTGGGGACCTAAATTGAGGTCTCCATGGGTACAAAAGCTTATAAATCATACAGAATGAGTTTATTTTGAGAAAGTAAAAATGCAGAAAGTTTCCTGTGACGGTTAGTTTTAGGTGTAGGGTTGGTGTAGGGTGATGACGCCTAACAATGACGCCTATAGAGAGTCCGTACAAGGATAGCTGACCAGACGTGTGTGTGTGAGTGTGTGTGTTAAATTAAAAATGATATATTTATATGAATGTATATATTATAACTCATATAATAATATAACTACATAAGTGTAGGTTTCATTCAGTCATACATCATTTATTAAATAATTACTGAGAAATCCGTTTATGCTGGAGTTTCTTTACCCAGCCACCACCACCTCCAGATCACCGTCTCCATCTACATCCGTCACCGCCATCCCATAATTCCGCTGGGTGGGGTTGTGAAGAGCATTAGGAGGCAGAACTGTATCCGTGGTGACGGAGAACATGGGCTGAGCTTGAGAAAGAGCTGACAGAGCCAAACCAAGAAGACATGCCCACCACATCCTCATCTTGACCTGTCAATCAAACAGTTCATCAGAGAGCAAAATTACAGCAGTATTCACACTTTATAATCAGGCAACAAAATATATGCAATTAAATGCAATATGTGCATATGAAAAACATTTTTGACATTGCTTACGCAGCATATGGATATGAAAACATAAATAAGATCATTCAATTATATTTAAATTAAACTGAAAGAACTGTAAAACAGAATATGTTGTTTTGCATTAAAGAAAACAAACGAAAGACACTTTCAGAGCAGAACTTAGATAGGATGGTAGGACAGAATTGTTCATGCATTTGTAAGTCATCACCACCTCAATAGAATGAACAGTTATTTTAGCTTTGCAGGCAAATAATAACGTGTCAAATCCACATGTTGTGCTGACTATGCTGTATTATAAGTGGATACTCACGCTCTCAGAGTTTCCAGTACGTGTCTTGACTCAAAAGCTGAGAAAATGATGTGTGATTTCTGCTTTATACGGTGTAGATTCGCTCCTTACACAACTTCAATGCAGCCGCCTTACACAAGCGCTTGTGTAAGCGACTGTCCAATCACTGTCGAGTGTTTTAAATCCTGTGGAGGTTGGACCAATTACAGGCCCGCAAGAGAAAAGAGGGCGTCAACGACGACCAGTTCAGCATGCAGATGTGTTTACGTCCCTAAAAAACGCAAACAAATACTTGTTTTACTCAATAAACTTAATTCTTTTTTTGACTAAAATAATTAGGTTTATAAATAATTGTATTGAATATTGTGAATAATTAAAAACGTCACAAGTACTAATAAATACTTGGTTTGCAATGACTTCAGTGATTAAGGTAATTATTTTCGCAGTTAATAAATGATAAAATATATAATGTTGCGTCGTTTTGGATAAATATCGATGTCAGCTTCGCTTCTACAGTTAAACTACAATTTCAAACTACAACTCCCATAACAGGCTTTCCGATCGTGACGTCATGGCGTCATGCACGTCTCCAAACATCCGGTCATGGTTTCAACGTTTCGGCGAACTGAAAAACGTTGAGATGTAAGTAGAAGTGAACTGTGAATAATTATTTCTACAAATGTTCAATTTACATTGTAACATACTATACTAAAGGATGTTAGTGTTACTGTCAGTATTTCGTAGTTGTTTGGAAGATAATTCAGGTTTCCAAATGGTGTTGCGTTCAGTAAATGCATGTTTATGTTATGAACGTTTACTTATTTATTTAAAAAAAAAAGTGTAGGTAAAACAATCAACAGTAATATGCTAGATTGCCATTACAATTTGATTTGTCATTTATTATCTTGGAAATTAAAACGATTTTGCATTGTTTATCCAAAAATGTGAGTTATAAATAATGAAAACGACAGATTTAAATAATAAGTCATACACGGATGTTGTAAAATCACAACTTATATTATTTCTTGTCTATGTAATACACTAGAGATGAAAAATCAACTTTTGGCAAATTATATTTTATACATGCAGACATTTTACATGACATGCTATTCTAAAAACAGCTTTTGTCCTTCTTACAGTCATTGACACACTTTCTTTACACAGATCCCTATGGACACCGAAGCAGCTCATCCAGAAGAGGGGGCCAAAACGACTGCTCCGGCCCGAACAAAAAAGCCCGCCATGGAAATCTACGTGCCCAAGAAACGCCAGGTCGAGAATATGGAGAAACCTCAGACAGGAGGTGACAAGAAATCCAGACCCAGGCCCCGGTACACCGACAAGGCGCGCAAGAACAAGAAGGATAAAACCAAAGCGACAGAGACCCAAAATGGGGAGGTAAAACAGGATGACGGGGGGCGGGAGGAGGGAGATAAAGAAAACCTAAACATGCACACAGAAAAAGAGGAAGAGTCTAGAAATGATACAGACAATGTATCCAGAACTATGAGCACACCAGAGGACACGGGTAGTGCACTAGAACATGATGGAGTGCCAAAAGAGGAGGAGGAGGAGGATGAGGATGAAGGGGAAAACTGGGATTCTTTGTTTAATGATGATGGTGACTGTCTTGATCCACATTTAATGGAGGAGGTAAGTGTTACAAAGATGATTCGATACTTTAACTGATTTTTGAATGACTTTAAAGGGATAGTTCTTCCAAAAAATTGGTGTCATTAATTACTCTAATGTCGTTGCAAACCCATAAAACCTTTATTTAATCCAAAATAGCTTCATTTGTATTCTGAAGATGAATGAAGGGCTTTAGGGGATTGGAATGACATGAGGGTGAGTAATTAATGACAAAATGTTCATTTTTGGGTGAACTATTCCTTTAACCATGACATTAGCTGTGGTTTGTGCTCAGGTTTGATTCTTCTTCCTGTTTCAGATGTCTCTTAAGGAGGGGCGCAAAAAGCCGTCTATACAGGATCCGCGCTTCGACTATTATAATTGGACACCGGAGGAGGAAGAGGATGTGGAGCTTCGGGATGATGAGCTGTCACACATCATTGAGATATATGAATTTCCATCTGAATTCAAGACGGAGGACTTGATCAGAGCCTTCAGCTCCTTCCAGTGTGTGAAGCTGATTTCATATTTCATACAGCTTCCTAAACGGAGGTTGATGAAAAGCTAATAAGTGATTAAATCAAGCCAAATGAGGGCTGAAATAGTGACATGTCTTGTCAAATCAAAAGCTGTGATTAAATTGAAGGGACTGTTTATCCAAAAATTAAAATTTACTCTCCAGGTTGTGGATGAGTTTGTTTGGAGAACAGATTTGGAAAAATTTGGCATTACATCACTTGCTCACTAAAGGAAAAAAAGCTATATTTGTCAGAAACAAATCCATCATTAATGTGTTTTAAATTTCAACCATTGCTTCTGGCTCAAATAGTGGACTGTCCATAATATATATATATTTTTTTAGGGTAAATGTTGAAAGTGAAGAATTTACAGCAGAAATATTTGTATTGTAACTGGTAGTGTTAGTTTATTTGCAGTTTACATTTTTTAAGATATAATATTTCATATACCATGTTTTTATACACTACCAGTCAAAAAAATTTGAACAGCAAGATTTTTAATGTTTTGTAGAAGTCCTTTCTGCTCACCAAGCCTGCATTTATTTGATCCAAAATTAAAAATAATTTTAAAATTAAATTAAAAAAATGAAAAAAATTGCTCAGTAAAATTCTAAAATATTTTTACCATTTAACAAAACTGTTTTCTATTTGAATATATTTTAAAATGAAATTTATTCCTCTGATTTCAAAGCTAATTTTTTAGCATCATTACTCCAGTCACATGATCTTTCAGAAATCATTCTAATATTCTGATTTGCTGCTCAAAAAAAACAACATATTATTATGTTAAAAACAGCTGAGTAGAATTTTAGAAATGAGAGAAAATAGTAGAACTGAAAAAATGTACTCTGCGCTTTTAAATATTGCTAATAATAATAACAATAATAAATGTTTCTTGAAGACTGGAGTAATGATGCTGAAAATGTAGCTTTAAAATCACAGGAATAAATTACATGTTAAAATATATTCAAATAGAAAACACTTATTTTAAATAGTAAAAAATATTTTACAATTTGTCTGTTTTTGCTGTACTTTGGATCAAATAAATGCAGGCTTAGTAAGCAGAAGAGGCTTCTTTAAAAAACATTAAAAATCTTAGTGTTCACTAAGTGACTGGTAGCGTGTATTTAACTCTAAAAAATATATACATTTTTATCTGTTTACTTACATGTCATGTAACAATTAACTGACATCTAATAACCATAAAAATGCCAACGTGTTGTTAAATGATTGAAATAATCATGTGTGTGTTTTCAGGCAGAAGGGGTTTGACATCAAGTGGATTGACGACACACATGCACTCGGTTTGTTCTCCAGTCCGATCGCAGGTCAGTGTTTTTCAGATGTTGTGAATGGCTGAATGATGCTTGTAATGTCTCTGGAGTCAATCGCTGGTTGACCTAGAGGAAAATAACATCATGTTTTTCACCTCAGTGATGTGTTTGAGGACCTGAAACCTCTGTGAAAAAGAAACCAAAGAGTCTAAAGAGTAGAAATGTACTTTTAAAATGTCTACATCAACCAAAATGAAAACCCTGCCCTTTTCTTGTAAATGTTCTTGTGTGTTTGTGTAGCCCGTGACGCTTTGAGGATGAAGAACCCCATTATGAAGGTCAGGCCTCTCTCCAAATCATCAAACGCCACTAAAGCCAAAGCGCGCAGCTGCTCCGGTACGCCTCGACGCTCTTATTCACTCATGTTTTATCTATTGTGAGCCTGTTCTGAGCATTCATCACAAATTAATTCATAAACCCAGACTTAATCAATATTTCATTTTTGCCTGTAGATTATCTGCTGCCAGCAAAAGAGCGTCCTCAGACGAGTGTGGCTCTGGCGCGCCGCCTGGTGATCGGTGCTCTGGGTGTGAAGAGTAACCAGACCAGAGAAGAACGAGAGGCAGAGAGGAACAAACTACGGCAGGCGAGAGGTGACGCATTACTCTCAGATTCTTACATTGCTAGACTGATGAAAAACAGGGATTTATTTGATCTGTTCTCTCATCAGAACAAAAGCGTTTGGCTGCTAAGCAGCGTGAAGACGCCTGGGAAGGCAAATGAAGACACAGGTTTGTTTATGTGAACTATGAAACATTTTGATTTGATCATCAGAGTTATGGTCTGAAGTGTTTTATCTCTGGGTTTGGGGTCTAAAGGAGTGGGACCTACTGCATGGACTACTGCCAAACCAGCACAGACTGAACCAAAGCCACAAGAGCAGGGAAACAGAGGTTCTTCGAAGCAAAGTGTGAGAGCCACACACTTCAACAGGGATGTTTTATAATTTTATATCTTTTCTCTCAAGATTCGTTCTGAACTGTGAACTCTACCCTGTAAATGTTTATGATGGCTGTCAGTTTTGGAAAGACCATTTTCATATATTTTTGTTAAAGAGCTTGGTGACTATAACAAACTAGATCACATGTCAGTCTGGTTTCACTTTTCTTATTTTGGTTTCATTTTTTTGCTTCAGTAAAGAGAAAACACTTAAGAGCTGATGATGTCTTTCATGCCATCTGTTTTGCTTTAAAAAATTGAGGTTGAGCATCATGGTAGGACTAGTATAGACATAAATTGCAATTTTTTAATTACAAATTTAACTACAGTAACTATCTTATAAATCCTAATTGAGAATTGGAAAATAAGTAAAAACAGGCATTTTTTGGTGGGAATGAGATGATTATAGTCCATTGTCAACATTTTATTTAATCCCAGTCAAGTGTTTTGCAAACCATCAGCACATTCTAACAGAACTTTTTTTTTTTTTTTGTATATGTTCTTTCATTATTACTGTAAATACTGTGCTGTTAGCGTTTATCTCCAAAAGGTTTTTTTGAGGTACTAAATTGACAGACACCATTTCTCTGATGTTGGTGCACTTGAATTCTCAGCTGTGATCTGAATAAAAATGTTCAAATCTTCCTCTAGAATATCATTCATGTATTGTTAACATAAGTCTGGTGTTTTCCAGTATGTGGTTTTCTTGGTTTTTAACCAGAGTTATCAATCATTCACACCAACTGTAACACTAACGTTCCGATAATCATTATAATCGATGAGAATAGAAAAGTCCACACCATCTATAATGATAACGTCACAGAGGAACAATATCGTTCAAATGACTCTCAGAACGTTTTTTATAATAGACCTTTTTCACATTTCTAGGTTTCTCAGCAGCGGAAGTCGTCATAGTTGGGTAAACCCTTATGAAAATTAACAATGGTTTTATTGTAGTATAAAGTGGTAACCATGTTTTTTTGCCGTATTGATTACCATTTGTATAACCAAAGTTTACTCCAATATACTGTGGTTAAACTATGCTTGGTATAGCAAAACCATGGTTATTTTGTGGTTACCATGGTTTAACAATAGTGACCATGTTTTTTTGTTTTTTTTTTTATTTGTAGTAAAACCATGCTTAATTTTCATAAGGGAATTTCAAAAACAGTGAATGGGAGAGTACCACAGATATATTTTTTGCATTCCCATTTGCTCAGAAAAAAAAAAATCATATGATAGCGTTTTCACGACTTTAAAAGAAAAAAAAATTGAGAGAGACTACAACGGCAGTCAGAAGAGAGAACGATATCAAATTTGCCGTCCCTCCCAAAAGCCCTGCATTAGAAACACCCTGGCATTATTATTTATTTTTTTTTTTTTTTTGTAATTTGATGCAAAGGTGACATTATACAAAGTCTAGCGTTATGTACGTACATTTAAAAAATATAAAAAAAAAAACATAAAAAGCTTTCAAGGATTTACCATGCCGATGACCGTTGAAACGCCTCATCACAATCTTGTGAAAAGGGCATGAGAGCCAATCAGAACCCACCAGCGGTTGAAAACGTGGCAACATTTAAACCGGTAGACGACGAAACTGGAGTCCGCGCTTATAATACACAGATCGACCGTTGGTGTGAACGTTTAAACAGGTAAGACACCATATTTAAATTTATGCCAGGAATGAAAACGAAGCGGCAAGGAATAGATTATAGCATTTACAATGGCAAGCACTGTTTTGAGGTCATAAAGCATGTTATGTTTCATGGAGTATGTTTTCTTTTTTTTCTATTTGTTATTAAACAGTACAGTGCACTGTACGCACGATACTTCAGCACCTCAAGCCTCGTTTCATTCTTACAAGGAATTAAATATAGCTAGCCTGACTAAATTCTGTAGTTATGGCTCTTGTAGTGAACCTTACTGAAGTCCGGCTCAACTTGTGCTGCAAAGCTAAACTGATCAGCTATCACTAATTACAGATCTAAAAGTCTGAATTTAAAACAGAAGCCCAAACTGAGAGAAAAAAGGGATTTAAACATCATTTTCTTTATCTGTCTATCTTATAACGTTTTCAGCATTAAAATACAGAGAATAAGTGAAACTGAAAATACTTAGTATGAAATTAAAAAAATATATATATAGCTAGATATTAAAATATTTTTTGTCCCACAAAGCCTTAAGTTAGTTTTTGGCCCTTTATAGTAAAATGTTTGGGCGGCTTTTTTAGTCACCAACCAGAAGAATAAGCAAAACTAATGGCAATCCTTGCATTTCAAAAACTGGACTATCAACAAAAACACTTTCAGACTGAACAGTGGTCATGTGATCAGATGAGGATTTTGTAATGTTTATTTTGTAGTTTTTAAAAACAAGCAGTAAAAAAAAAAGCATACAATTTATATATTTATAACATCATGACTTCCAATAACTTGGGGTGGGAAAAAAAGAAAAAAAAAAACAAAAAAAACCCTCATTTCACAGAGTGAGAGCAACACACGGTTTGAGTTTCAGTACCTGAACACACTCGCACACACACACACACACAGGACACGAGACCCACACATACACACTTTCAGACAGACTGAAACCCCATTTAATAAATCACAGGAGAAAAATTAATCACATTAAAAAAACCTCACTAAATGAATAGAAAGAAAAAGTGAACACGTTAAACAGTGGGAATGTTCCAGCTCAAGATCAAATTAAAAAGGACTAAAAGCAAAAACAAAGGCATTAAAAAAAAAAAAAAAAAAAAAAAGACGACATGGTTACTCATTGAGTTTGAAACACAGTAGTTATTAACACCTGAAGATTTCCTCTAAATGGACCTGTTTCTTCAAAAAAAAAAAAAATACTTAAAATGAAAAACAAAAAAAATTAATGCAAAAACAGGAAGTGCACGCTCTTGTGAGGAAGTTAGCAGAAGCATTCCCTTGTGTTTCCTGGCCATGAGTCACACTGACGCGAGGAAGAGGAGGGACGACGAAGCGTTTGTGGAGGGAAAGGCAGAGTTTGAGTTCAGTCCATCGGCGTTTGTGGATCCAGCAAAAACCAGGAGGAGAAACAAGAGCGTTTGCTGAAGCCGCTGCATTTCGTAAAGACAGAAATCTGGCTTCAGAGGAGAGAGAGTCACAGAGCTTGTCAGCTGGACACGAGAAAGAAAACAAAACGAAACAGGAAGAGCAGAAGTCCTTTTGACAGAGGAGAGTGAGAGGATGGAGGGAAGGAGCAGGACGGGCGAGAGCTCAGTCACTTCACTGCGCCTAAAGAGAGACGAGAAATCAGTCACATCACTGCATGTGGAAACACAACTGAGCAACACTCGTCAATCACAACTTTTGATTAAGCCTTTAAGCAGTGTGCATTTATTTCATTAAGGTTTTTAAAAGTACAAACTTTTTACATTCTATATTTTTATTTTCATAATTTGTTTCGATTAAATTATTAATTGATACAAATTAAACGCTTTGTGTTTGTATAATTTACAAAATAAATAGTATGAATTTTACAGAAAAAGCATGTTTCAGTATCAAAAGCTTGATATTCATTGTCAATCAGTTGAACAAAAAAAAAAAAAAAATTTATATATATATACATATACACACATACATACAT
>JAHKKF010494830.1:0-17353 GCA_019740295.1 Labeo calbasu | reverse complement strand
ACACACACACCCTGTAGCACCCCTGTGCATATGAACGACACTGTGACCATTAATTATGTAACACTGACATGCAATGAAAGTAGTGTGCAAAGTAGTGCACTGGCAGCCTGACACCACACATAGGATGAGAGAGTGTGTGTGTTTAGTTAAAGCATTCTGCTGGCCCAGACCATGCATTAGTGATGAGACCGTAGGCCTCACAGACCTCACATCCCCTCGGCCAAACTGTCAATCAAAGCTCCCTGACAGCCTGCAGGAATTACAGGAGCTACATATTCCAAAACTATCTACTGCATCTGCAAAGCTATTACGAATATATATTGACCTTATTATGACAGCATACTAGTGTGTGTGTGTGTGAGAGAGAGCCTGAGGCAGTGAAGCATACTTTCTACAAATTAAAGAGCAACTCTCAGCATGTAATTTATGGAATGTTGCACAAGCAGAAAGGACAAAAGGTGTGAGGCTGAAGAGAGAAAGAAAAGTAGTGCGATGAAACATTAATAACGTTTGTGTGTGTTTTCAAATGTGGGTGTGGGAGTGCGGATGATCGCCACATTTTATTCTATTCATTTACACTCATTTCATTTATATTTATTCATTTAAAATAAATGTAATTTTTTATATATATATATATATATATATACATAAAACAAACAAAGTTTTGGGAAGACCCAAGGCTAAGCAAACCCCCCCACACACACAAGCACACAGACCTCATCTTGTTCTCCAGATCGACACCTCAGTGGTTGTATTCTTTGTTAAGTTTCAAGGTGAACCTGAGACAGCGCTGTGGTGATCGTGTGTTCCAGAGCAAACGATAAGAGCACACAAACACTGTGAAGTGGAGGTATGTGTGTGTGTCTGAGGATATGTCTGTCAAGACAACTGAGCTGACACGACCTCAGGAGGTGGATGGTTTCACAGGGTAAGGGTGACAGTTTCGTGTTACAGCCAAGTTAGATTGGTGTCACACTAAATTAAGTCTGGCAAAGTCCACATGCCACTAAATCAGTATGTAGAATTCCTGAGTTGCCAAATGTCTTTCCAACACCTCTTGAATGACATAATGTGATAGGTGGCTCTTATGTCTTCTCCTATGAATTCAGCTGGTGGGAGAATAAATAGCAAAACATACACACAATTTGATACCGTGTTAGTTGGCGTTTACAAGATTGACAAAGGATAAAACTTGATACGCTTAAACCAACACTGTCACACTGTCAACTATAGGATTATTAAACCGAGATGATTGTTCTCACTTTTCCAGCTTGTTCCTCTTCCTTTAGGACATGCAGCTTTGTTTGTTTGGTGTGTTGGTATGAGGTATTTTGATGTGTGATTACTGGCTTATCCCACACCTGTTCTTCTCTGTTGACCCCAAGGTGACCTTTACGCTTTCAGCCGACTTCCTCTCGGCCAGCGAGAGGCTCAAACGCCCCTTCTAGCTCTTTAGCAGGGCTGCAGCTGCTCCGAAAGCAAACAGAAGTAGGGAAACAGGAGCAGGTGTTGAAGGTTATGAGGGCTAAAACTCTGAGATGAGTGAGAGGAAGCCCAGAAAACGCACCCACACGTTGGGAGTAAACGGCAGGTTAACAGTCACGCGGTAAGGTTCACCCCTAAATAATACAGGTCAATGACTACACGGTTCGCAGCCTCTGTATGTGTGTGTTTTCTCAGAAGTCCTGTGTAAATCACACATAAAATCTGCTGTGGTGACTGACAGGAGTTTTGATTTGAAGTGAACCTTTTGGAGACTGTGTACATGGGGGTGTGAGACTTTCCAAAGCAGACTGACCTTTATCATGAAAGACGAGATAAGCATCTCCAACCCTTTCCTTCCCTTCATGGTGTTTTGATTACGGTGGTTAAATTAGAGTGTCTTTTGTGTGGGTCGGACACGGCTGCTAAAACACTACAGCTTTATCTGAGCGCCAATCAGAAAGCAGTCTGGGCTGGCGAGGGGGATATGCGGGTAGCCCACGTCCCGTACAACAAACATACCACGTTACAGGACGCGCTTACTAGGAAGTGAGTAGTTTTCAGAGAATTGTGTTGACGACAAATTCATTCCTGTGCAGATTTGGAATGTTAAGATTATGCAGGAGTACGAACATGATGTGAATGAAGGAGAAATGTGAAAGTGGATTGCTCAGTTTGTTGGCAACGTTTGCTTGTTCAGATCTAATCTTCTCTGATCAGAGAAACACTAGAGACGCTCCATGAGCACAAAAATGTCTTGACTGCCAGTCTCATTTACCTCCTATTGACAAAGACCGTACGGGCAGCCCACACTAACCCTCACATTCCACAGACTGTGAGCGTGATTGTTTCTTTTCATCCGTGAGCTCTCTTAACCTTGCTAAGATAATGCACCTGCAGTGATGTTGCAAACACTTGAGTTGAGACAGATATGGTTGGCCTCTGAGAAAGTGAAGCGTCTGTTTGGATTCCAGGCAAAAACGGAGAGAGAGAACAAGAAGCAGACTGATGAAATCAAATGTCAAGCTTTCGCTCTTTAAAAAAGACTGAAGGTCCAGCCTTTGATACGATGACTTTCTCTATTTTTACATGAAATGCATTCAGTCTGTTAGTCTGTTACACAGAGTTATTTCAAAAATAACAACAAAGATGAATCTGGAGGGAAAATGACAGTTCACAATTAAAAACAGGATCACATTGTGAGTGATAACTATGGGGACTATTCAAAATTAAATTGAAGAATAAAAAACATATGAATAATACATGCAAAGTAATACTAAAATAATTTGTAATAGCAACAAAATACAAACAATATGTTAAGAAACAAACAATATAAAAATACACCACCAGTCAAAAGTTTTTGAACAGTAAGATTTTTAATGTTTTTTAAAGAAGTCTCTTCTGCTTACCAAGACTGCATTTATTTCATCCAAAGTACAGCAAAAACAGTACAATTTTGGAAAATGTTACTATTTAAAATTTGAATGTATTTTAAAATGTAATTTATTCCAGGGTTTTCAAATCTTCATTTTTAGCATCATCACATGATCCTTCAGAAATCATTGTAAAATTCTGATTTGCTGCTCAAAAAACATTTGTTATTATGTTGAAAACAGCTAAGTAGAATTTTTTCAGGTTTCTTTAATAAATAGAAAGTTCATAAAAACAGCATTTATCTGAAATAGCAATCTTTTGTAACATTATAAATGTATTTATTATCACTTTTTATCTATTTAGAGCATCCTTGCTAAATAAAAGTATTAATTTCTATAATTTCTTTCCCAAAAAAAACACACACTGACTTTAAGCTTTTGAATAGTATACTGTATAATGTTACAAAAGCTTTTTATTTCAGATTATTTCTTTCTATTCATCATGATTTCTGAAGGATCACGTGACTCTGAAAACAAGTTATGTTGCTGAAAATGTAGCTTTGACCACAGGAATTAATTACATTTGAAAATATATTCAAATAGAAGCTTGGTGAGCAGAAGAGAATTCTTTAAAAACATAAAAAATCTTACTGATAAAAAACTTTTGGTGGTGTAAATCAGTTTAAAAATAAAAGTTTCAACATTCTCATGAATAATATACACAAAGCCCTCTGCAATAATATTAATCACGCTAAAAATAAGAATAAATAATATACATAATACATTATTAACACTTAAATTCTAAATAAATTATAATACATTAATAGTACATAATAAAGTGAAAGAGTAAACAAGCAGTTCTATTTTCTGACCGCGGGGAATGTTTGAAGCTAATCTTTCAGTCGTTTATCATTACAATCATTCAGAGTATTGTCTCCCCTGACAGAAAGAGATGTAAAGTATTTGCTTCATTTTTCATTTCCCATTAGACAACTGAAAACCAAAAGTTCATAAACCCAATTCCTCCAGCCCTGGAGCGGTATGTGTGCGTGAGTAAAATCTGCAGCCTGTCTCTGTAGTGTAAGTGTGAATGTTTTTGAGTGTGTGAGTATGAAACTGCCTGGGTGTTTCTCATTAATAACTGTGTGGGTAGTGCTGACACTTGCTGATTGGAGTGAAGAGCCTGTTATTTACAGTAAGCTGCCAAACTACCGTAATGAGAGTAGTAGTCGATATACTGAGACACGCAGAGACTTATTTACATGCAGTACACGTGTTCGTTTTTCATTGAACATAATCAGATTAAATTATGTCACTGTAAAATTATACATTAAACCAACCAACCTTCCACTTTCTGGCCCTTTAACCACAACGCCATAGTACAAACACACACACAAATCACTACAGTATCATTTCTTCCGCTCATCACAGCTTTGTACACTTTGATGACATTGTCATTGTAGTTTATCACAAACATCCGCTCTCTGTGATCACATATCTAATGTTCTCCATCCTTTGAATCTTGAATAGTTAAAGGGCAGGCTGTTATTTAGTTGCTAATGCATTAAAAAAGAACTGACAGAGAAGAGGATGAAATGTCTGTCAGTGTGGATGACTTAACAACACACTGCTGTATAAAACAGTGACCATCGACTGTCAAATCCCCAGCAAAAACAATGTAAGCACTTTCATCCTGCAGTCTTTTAGCTCTCCAGACACCTCTTCTGTGTTTGAATTGCTAATGTGCTCTCACTCTTTTGAGCCAAGTCTCCCTCAGTATTACCTATTCCGTTGGAAGGGCTGCCAAGCTACATGCAAGCTAGCTTCCATCAAGACACACGGGCCGGTTCTTTAATACCGCCAGAAAAACATGCATGATATACAAGATACTCCAAAATTCCCAGAGAGAAGATGAGAACTGTGATGGGCTTCACTGAAAAGATAAAAGAAAAAAAAATCCAGAAAGACAATAGCATTACTATTGTACAGTTATAATAAAAACTCATTAAAACTGCCATATCAAAATGTGTCACCTCACCACAGTTAAAATAAGCTCATAAATGCAATTATTGTAGCGATATTTAGTTTAAAGTACACATGATGTGACAAAGTGCTCTTTAACCTCAATGAATTAATGGTGTTTAAAATCAACTGCCAGTCTTATAAAGCTATAAATATTCCAACAGATGAGTAATGAAGTCAGAATAGCAGCGCTGACACCTCATCAAAGTGAAGTTCACAGTACAACAGCTGTTTATAACAAAGGACAAAATAAGTGTACAGCCTTTTGAGTTCATATATATATATATATATAAATATATATATATACACATACAGGTCTGCAATATTTTCTAATAATTCAACGGACTGGAGTCAATTATTCCGCTTATACTACGGTTACCACACTTAAACACATTTTTTCAGATTATATATTTCAAGTAGTGCTGTTAAAATTAGCGTGTTAACGCAGGCGATTAATTTTTCCAGTTGGCCACCCCACTCACAACTGCTGTCTCTTTTTTCTTGACAAGAATTGTATTTATTTAGTCATAGAAAGTCTTTATGACCAAATCAAACGGGAGATTTTTCAGACGTGCATTTCAAGAGAGGTACAGGTGATGAGGGAGCAGTGTTGCCAAGTAAATAAACAAACTAAATAAACAACCCTAGCCCCGGCCCTCGGTTAAATATCTTTGACACAGTTGAACTGGAAAAATTAATCGCCTGCGTTAACGAGCTAATTTTGACAGAACTATTTGAAATATATAATATATGATTTGGCCGCGGGTTATTTTTAATGTCCACAGGTTGAAGCGATCCCAATATTATGATATTTAGCCCCTGGAATGCGAATTTTACCAAGGGAACCCCTTAAAAAAAAGTGTATTTTAGTCCCTAGAACACGAATTTTAAGGGGTATTTAAAAAAATATGCTAGTTTTAAGTAGCAACTGAAAGGGTTTTGTTGTGAAAACCTGGCAACTCTGCGAGAGAGCTTTAGTTGAACAAAAGTAAATTGCAGTCAGACGAGATGTTGTCAGGCCATATGTCAGTAAAAATGTACCTGTCCTGTGACTCCTGTCAGCCGTTATACTGTGTTAAGCAGTGGAAGCTCTTAAAGTAATAGCAGCCAAATAATAACCCATGTGCTTTGGTGTCTATTAATCAAACAGTAAAAGAAAAAGGAGGAAATCAATTACTTTTGTAGTTTTAAGGATTCATCTATATTTAATTTAGAATTACTGTACGATAACTTTATACAGTTTCTTAATATTTCCTACTTGCTGAATGGCAGGTAAATAATGGGTTTATGTGAAAATTGTTTTAAGTTCACTTGAATTAGAAGTTGTTATTTTTTAAGTCTAATAAATGTTAACATTAATAGCTCTCAATTATACTGTAATGTTGAATGGCTATAGTCAGTGGTTAAATATTAGGGGGAAAAAGAACAATTTCCTAGAGACATCAGTAATATTGGTAACAGTGATACTCTTTAGTCATAAAAAAAATGTTTAACAAATAGTACAAATATACTGTCTTTATGTACCTAGTAACTAAGGTTTGAGCTGTTGATAATAAAGAAGTTATTGATGTTGTAATGAGAAAGAGAGAGAGAGAAATTTAGAGTGTGTGAATTACCTGAGTCTGTGTTCGACAGCAGTGTCTCTACTAAGTTTCGCCTGTCCAACAACAGCGCTGTTATTACTAATTAATTTTTTTAAATTTTACTGATAAAATCGTCAGTCACACTAACAACATGCGTCTTTGCACGTGTATCTTTCTGTGTTTGTGAGTGTGTGTTTGTAAGGGACAGAGAGTGTGAGAAAGAGAGTACGTGCTTTCCGTACATAATGAAAGAATTTTGTGCCAAAAACATGGAAAAAATTAGTTTATTCTATTGTTTACTATATTTAATAGCTTGGTTTTTGTTGTTGTAGGCTGTAAGGATCTTGAAATAATGGAAATCATTTGGTGAACTGATATGGACATGTAACGCAGTCAAGACCTGCCTGGAACTACTTTAGCTGTGCGTTTCCCTAAAAATAATTGCAAGCCTTGGAACGTTTGTCAGCCAATCAGTTTCAAGCATTCAACAGCCCTGTAGTATAAAAGAAAAATAAATAACAGTATCTGACAGAAACAGTATACGTTGTCACCAAAATGTAATGTTTTTTTGAGGCATGAGAAGAACAAACTTAAGCGAGGACAAACAAACACCACGCAGCAAACTCCAACCCACGTTTCTTTATCATTACTGCTTGTCCTGTCTTCAAATCACTTCCACGGTCTGCCTGTCATCCATTGCAACAATGCTCACTAATGACACACCAGGCCGCTGACATGTCTTATCAGCTTAACCGGCATATGTTACAGGCCTCTGCGTGTAATCAGGGACGTTTCTCTCTCTCTCTCTCCTTCATCAGACAGAGCGAGAGGCATGGCTGTCAACAAGACTGGGGAGCAAGAAAAGACACGGACCCTCATCACTGCTAAACTAGCATGAAACTGCCTTCCGTCACGGATTAGCCAGCCAACACTTTTCATTACCTGCCATTCAAAGAACGGTATTTATGGCGGCAGGGGGTGCATGTGTGTATGATGAATACATGTCCGTATTCATTTTAGCTGGCCGGTTTCAGAAATCAAGCACACCTGTTTTACAGCCAGAATTAGAACCGTGACAGATTTAAAAGCATCAATAAGGATGCATAACAAAGAGCTCTTATCAGAATTATTTTGACAGGTTCAGACAAAAAAGACTATCATCTACTGTTTGATGTGAGTACTCTGAACGAGTACTAAAAAATACATTTCACTCAATAAACTCAATAACTCACAATTCTTTTTTCTCAAAATTGCGTGATATAATCTCACAATTGCATGAAATAAAGTTGCAATTCTGACTTTTTTTTCTTGAAATTTGAATTTATATCACACAATTCTGACCTTTTTTCTAGCAATTGTTTTTCTCAGAATTGTGAGATATAAATTGGCAATTGCGAATTATAAAGCCCAGTTCTGAGAGGGAAGTTTATATCTCACAATACTGACCTGAGAACTCACAGCTGCGTGTTATAAAGTCACAATTGCGAAATATTATCTCACTTTAAAAAAAAAAAAAAATCATAATTGTTTTTATTTCACAAGTCTGACTTCTCACAATTGCTAATTTATTTGTCAGAATTGTGCGTTTATATCTTATAACTCGACTTAGAATTCGCAACTGCAAAGTTTATATCTCATAATTCTCAGAAAAAGTAAGAACTGCAAGTTTATATTATGCAATTCTGAGAAAAAAGTAAGAACTACAAGTTTATATCACACAATTCTGAGAAAAAAGTTTATATCAAGCAATTCTTGATCAAGTTTATATCGCAATTCTGACTTCATAATTCACAACTGCAAGTTTATATTTCATAGTTCCGACTTTATAACTCGCAACTGCAAGTTTATATCACACAATTAAAAATATATATATATGTATATATTAACTGCAAGTTTACATTTTGAAATTCTGACTTTATAACTCACAATTGTGAGTTTATATTGCAAATTTCAGAAAAAAGTCTGAATTGTGAGGTGTAAAGTCAGAAGTCAGCATTTGGCATATTCTTATATTATTATTAGGAAAAAATATATAAGCAGTTTTGGTAAAATATACCAATAATATTTGAAAAACTTTTGCTCACCAAATAAAAGTCATATGGTGTAACCAACATGCAGAAACATTTAAATGAATTAATGAATGAATGAAAGAAATGGTACAAAATATCCCCAGGAAGACCCCAGGAGACCTTCATATTGATATATTACATTAAACATAAATGTAGGGAAAAATGAGCAATGAAAGCACATAATGAAGCCTCCATCTTTCTGTTTTTCATTTCCACTTCTTATTCTTCTGCTGTCTCTATCATATATTGACCTACATACTTCCATATATTTATCCATGTACTAATGAATATTCCATTCTTTCTATTTGTCCTTTTCCTCTCTGTTCATTTTCACCTGTCTCACACTCTGATTAAAAATATTTAGAAAATTTAGATCTAAAATTGCTCAATAGACGCAGTGATGTGAACAATGTAGAAACAGGCTGCCCAGACCAAGAGGAAAAGGCAGGAAACATTTGGGCATGAGAAGGAAATGGAGTGATGTTCACAGCAGTTGTCTTTCATATCCCACAGCAGCAGCTGCCTAGGTTTCTTAATGGTCTTTTCATGCTCTCGGACACTGAGTGTCTCTTTGTAGCTGGGCCCTGAGTATAATATCACTCCTCTGTCTACCGCATACTCGGCACCAGGCACACTAGCTGAGTAGGTGGCACTCAGTAAAGCATTACTGAAGCCCAATTGTGCTTGCTCGAATGCAGTTTTTTTCTCTGTCTCTCTTTCGATATTTTCAGTTTTAGTTAATACTAACAGTCTCAGCTAGTTACCTAATTTACACTTGACTCTCACCATTGGCTTATTATCTAAATATTTTCTATCAAGGAGAAATACAATGCTGTTTCTTAGTGCTCTGATGAGCAGAGAGCTATCATTACACACACACACACACACACAGTTGGCCCATCTGCCAGGTGACGCTTGGTCTCCTCAGCAATCATACCTCACCGTGGCTTGCCCAATCTGTCCCACCACAAGCAGAGTGGCAGCAAGCCACATACCACTAGCTTATTAACAAACTCAGCTAGCAGTAAGTCACCACAGCTCTCAACCAAATGCTAACATCCAACACTTCCAGCCAGTTTATCTAAAAAACTGTTCACAGTTACTACATTGTCTTATATTAACATACTGTATACAAACAAAGATGAAACCTGCCTGCATGACACAAGAACAAAATGTGTGGTGATTCATCACTGCAGTGAATGTTGCTTTATTACCTGTTTTCTCATTGGCTGTGACTGTTTATCTGTACCTGTACAAGCAGGTATGGCCATCTCAATGGATGTTGAGCTAAATATGGTGACTCGGCAGGCATTAAAGAGTGCCAAGATATCCAAAAGGTAGGCCTTGGCAGTAGCATTGACACCCACTGTTAAATACAGTTTTATGTGAAAGCAGAATCTGTAAAAAAAAGTGAACAATTTTAACAAAATAAGAGGGATCACACAAAATGCATGTTATTTTTTATTTAGTACTGTCCTGAGTAAGATATTTTACATAAAAGATGTTTACATATAGTCCACAAGACTAGATAAGGAATCAAATTATTGAAATACAGAATATAGAAATACAGAAAATATATACATATAGAAATAGATCTATGACTGTTTTTTGTTTGTTTTGTTTTCGTCGTAAATCACTGTTTTTAGCACACAGTAAAACCAAGGGTTCCCAAACTTTTGAAAGGGGTTATTTTAATAATTTCAACTATTTTTTGGTCTTGTGGACTATAAGTAAACATGTTTTATGTAAAATATCTTACTCAGGAGAGTACTAAATAAAAAATAACATGCATTTTGTATGATCTCTCTTATTTTGTTAAAATTATTAACATTTTTACAGATTCTGCAAGGGGTTCCCAAACTTTCATATAAAACTGTAGTGTTTTATAGTCAGAAAACAGGCTAATCAGAAAAAAAAATCTCGTTTGGTTTTGTAATTCAAGTCAGGAAAATATATGCTAAAATATACTGGTGTATATATCTAATTTTCCTGTCAAATGTATGAATGCAATGTTAAAGTTGAATCGAAGCTCTAAATGTTGCCTTTAGCCTAGATGAAACAGATCATTTATGTTCCTCAGTTCCCTTCAAAATCTTGGATTAACACTGACTCATTCAACTCATTCACAGAGGCTAAATATAACATGTTTCTGAGGCATAACATGAAACATCAGACCACTTGGGACTCTCACACACTCCCCCAAACACCTGTGCTTGTGCCTTGTAGCATGCTGAGGTACATACAGCAGCGGTCAAAAAGAGCAAACTTAAAACCTCCAGCTATGTTCAGATGAGGTGAAATTGCGAGTTTAATAGAAAAACGTTAGGATACAATAACAGTTGAAAATGTATTTTAAATTGTAATAATGTTCTGCGATAGTACTGTAACACTGTATCTTGATCAAATAAATGCAGCCTTGGTCGGTATACTTCTTTCAAAAACATTGGCAAAGTAACTGGTTTATCCATTAGAGGGATTACGTTTATTTTACTCAGAAAGTCTGGTTTTCAAAACTCATTCACTCATTAAAAAAAAACACTTCATGTATACAGTAGGTGTTTAAATGGGGATATTTCCATTTTCAAGAATTTCTACATGCCTGTGGACACTATATTTGCATTTTCATGACAATACAATAAACAAGTAAAACATCAACCCACCCAGAGACGAGCAATGTGCTGTAACCGCAACGTTTAGAGCATTTCTTCAAATGCTGCTGGGGGGCTTCCTGAAGCTGCAGAAATGCCCTCACTAAGCAAAGTCTGGATCCATTATCTAAAACCAAATAACAACAACACACCCTGGGATATAGACAGGAGAACATAAATATAGAGCTTTCTTTTTTCCTGACGTTAAGACTGGGATTTTTTTTTTTTCTTTTCTCATTCTGCTGGGTGTTTTTTTTTTTTTTTTCTGACAGCTCCTGGCAGGAATCCCCAAACCTCAGCGCCTAACCACATTTTAACATTCTCAGTCACTCTCACGTCTCTTTTTCTTTTACTCTCTCACTTTACTGAATTGTTATGCATACTCTGAGCCAACTCATAGTCTGAGCCAAAAGAGCTTTATTCTGCAGAGTAAAACTGACACATAATAATATAATAATCGCTGTTACACACATAAACACACACATACAAATCCACTGCCTGTCCTTACAGGGCAATATATTAATTCTGTTTGGATTATTAGTGGGTGATTGCTGAAAATCAAAGTGTTCATTCAGTGTGGGCTGCCCTCATTGACACTCTCATGGGGCATTGTAGTTCTGACTGAAGGTGTGTTTACTGTACTTACATTATGACAATGACCACCTGTGGAAAAAAACAAACTAAAGCACAGTTAAATAGCATACAAACTGTATATGTGCTTTGAAAACCAAAGAAGAGCCACACTTAGATGACATCTCATGATTCACTGAGTGAGGAAAAACTGGTTTGTAATTACCATCATTTTGCTTTGAGAATGGTGTAAACATTTCACCACATCTAATTAAGGCAGAAAACAGATGACTGTGGTAAAAAGCTGCTTGTCCAGAATCAGGTACGAGGTGAGTGCGCTTTGAATCCCTCCTCCTGCCTCCTTCAGTTCTTCACTTCACATGAAATAATGAGCCATGCAATTTTAAACAAGATAGCAATTTTGACAACCGCTCATGCAACCACATGAACACAAAACACTCTCACAAAGAGGGAATCATAAGAGGCTAGTGTCCATTGTCTAGGGACCATGCTAACAGAAAAAGGGAGTTAATTACAGGATCAACCCACCTGGAGCATTCTGAGGTTAAGAACACTTAACATGATTTACACAAATAGCACACTTTCCTAGATTAGCACCGTTTTTTGTTCCTGGAATAACATTACCATCAGCCAATCATTTTAAGGCTAGAGTTAGGGCTGTGTTTGGATGCTTCCAGGAACAACAAAAGTTGTTGATCCACAAACATATCCTGCTTGTATGCATTAAACACCTTCTTAAAGGGATGGAACTTTTTAGTTTCCAAAAGTAAAAACAAAAAAAAAACAAAATATATATATATATATATACACACACACATTTTTTTTCATAAATGGGCCTTATTTGTATAAATGAACAACAAATAAACACTCTAGTGCCAGGGATCAAACCTGCAACCTTTTACACAACCACCATTAACCATTACGCTAACCAGCATCTGTTTATAAATGCTACGTAGACATGATGGGAAATGAACATTATTGAATAACATCAGCTAAGATGGCCCTCTGTAGAGTTCATCTCCTCAATGAGAGAAGCACATTAATACATAAGTACCTAAGAGAGCAGCCAAAAGCACCTCGTTCAGCTCTTTCCCCTCCCTTCATTAAACAGACAGGTGCTCAGGGCGACCGTAACACTAGCCCTGCAACCCAATCAGCTGCTAAGCTATTACTATGCCAGTGACTGTGACAAAGACACATCTGTTAATACCCTCTGAGTGTCATCAGAATGTCAGCTGACGTCACAGCTCGGCAGGCCCAGCGTGTCAGAATGCCCTTCTCTCCCAGAAAGCATTAAAGAGGAGTGGGTCAAATGTGCTGCTCGCACCTTGCAGTGAGATCAGGCACCATGGGTTTCCAATAACCATTTACTACATGCTAACGGGCCTAGTTTAAGAGTCACAAGCTTAAAAGTGCATGGGATGCCAGGTCATGGGCGCCAGTCGCAGAATGATACGCACTTCAAGTATGTGATGATTTTGTGACTAAAATATAATAGTACAGAGATGAGATTTATTGGCCAAAAGGATTTGTGCATCTAATATGCTCCTATGTATAAAAAAACTGATTAAACTGCTTAATTCTTTATAGTTTATAGAATTCTTGCAAAAGCATAAATGCAATCCAAAAATAGTCTTTAATATTAGTCACAATGCTGTGACACACATCCAAGTGAAATGGACTATCCGTCGGTAGTTGATTGAATGGAGACATATCAGATGAATGTAAAACATCATCAGTTTAACAACACAACCAAATACAGAAACATGCTGCAAATACTCATAACACAACCAAAATACAGAAATGCGCTGCAATTACGCACAACGCAACCAAATAAAGAAAAGTTGTAAAAGTTAGTCAGCTTACATAACATTTCACGGTGATTGTGTATTTTGTCAGCTTATTTCATATATGATCAGAATGTTAAAATAAACAAAACATCTCACCTTTCAGACTAGACATTGGTAAGCATGTCCCAGCCATGTTCATCACTTGTTGCGGTTCCTTTAAACATTTCTGTTGTGGTCTGTGCGTATTTGCAGTGCGTTTCTGTATTTGGTTGTGTTATGAGTATTTGGAACACTTTCTGTATTTGCAGCACATTATTTGGTTGTGTTACAAGCATTTGCAGCGTGTTTCTGTATTTGGTTGTGTTGCGAATATTTGCAGTGAGTTTCTGTATTTGGTTGTGTTATGAGTGTTTGCAGCGCATTTTTGTATTTGGTTGCGTTCTGAGTATTTGCAACACTTTCTGTATTTGCAGGGCATTATTTGGTTGTGTTACAAGCATTTGCAGCGTGTTTCTGTATTTGGTTGTGTTGTGAGTATTTGCAATGCTTTACTGTATTTGGTTGTGTTGCAAATATTTGCAATGAGTTTCTGTATTTGGTTGGGTTGTGAGTATTTGCAGTGCTTTTCTGTATTTGCAGCCATTTCTGTATTTGGTTGTGTTGCGAATATTTGCAGCGCGTTTCTGTATTTGGTTGTGTTGTGAGTATTTGCAGTGCATTTTTGTACTTGGTTGTGTTGTGTGAATTTTGCAGTGTTTCTCGATTTAGTTATGTTGTGAGTATTTGCAGTGCATTTTTGTACTTGGCTGTGTTGCGAGTATTTGCAGCACGTTTCTGTATTTGGTCATACTGTTAAAAATTTTCTTGTATCTTCCTGTAAGTTACTGGCTGCAAGGTTGCCAGCAAGTTACTGTAATTTGTTTTACAGCAATCTACTGTAATGCATCTTTACAGTATGTAGAACAATGTACTGTATACCATCAAAACAGTATTGTACTGTATTTTTACAGTACTTTGTCACTTTGTTTCTACTTCAATTATTGTGTAATTATTATTTTGTATTGTGTAATTGGAATTAGTACGTACAAATATTTAGTCAAATTGTGATACTACTGTAATTCAGAATAACATTACAAATCAAAAGACAATCCAAACATATTTACAAAAGTATTTTTATTAAAACATTTCAAAACAGTTTAGCAGTGTTGGAGGGTAACGCATTACAAGTAACGCGAGTTACGTAATATTATAACTTTTTCAACCATACTAATAAGCCACAATTACTCAAGATAATCTAACATTTGTTTTCCTTTTTTTATTGCTAAAGAGTTGACATTTTTTTCTTCTGCGGTCTACTGTACAGACGTGAATTTACTTTTCTCAAAGCCTGAGGCTTTTACTGTGCAAAGGCTTTTACATTTGCCAAAAATACAACTTTTTCTATTAAAAACACGAGCAACCCCTACCCAGATATAAAAAGTAACGCAAAAGTAAAGTAACGCATTACTTTCCATAAAATGCAATTAGTTACTTTTTTTAGGGAGTAACTCAATAATGTAATGCATTACTTTTAAAAGTGACTTTCCCCAACACTGCATTTTAGTATGGTGTTTGCTACCCCGAGTACAGTGCATCAATAATTTACAGCCATGAAAGCATTTTAAGCGTGCAAGAATATAAATGGAAAAAAAAAAGGATGCATCCTGAGGGCTGGATTGGGAATCAATGTCCTAAGAGAGAACTTGATTTATCTTAAAATTATCAAAAAAAAAAACAAGTGTCTCATAACCATCACCCCTAAATGCAGGGCATGTGGGTGGCGGCAAACAAGCCACTGACCCTCTCTGTGAAGTCCTCCATTTAATCATTTTTGACTGAATGAAGCCGTTGACATGCAGGGTTGATGGCCATCATTCTGCACCACCGTCCTAATCTTCTGCTCACTCCCTGTTTGGCAGTACATTTATTCCCATGGTGAAACTGAAACACAGTCATTGAACACACATAAGACAAAACCTGTTATTCAAAGCACCAAGGAAAATGAACGGACAGCATGGGAAAAGAGTAAAAATTCTGTAGCGTAGATGAAACATATAAACTGCCTGCTGTTATTCAAAAAAAATCCTTCAGGTCCCACAAATTCTTTGTTTTTTTCAGCATTTTTGTGTATTTGAACCCTTTGCAACAATGACTGTATGATTTTGAGATCCATCTTTTCACACCGAGGACAACTGAGGGACTCATACAACTATTACAGAAGGTTCAAATGCTCACTGACGCTCCAGAAAAGATCAGGGTAAATTTTTGTCTTCTGCCAAACATGTAAGTACAGTATCTTCTGTAGCTTCTGAAGGGCAGTTTTGAATGAAAAAATATGATATTTAGGCAAAATAAGAAAAATGTACATATCTTCAAAAGTTTTCACCCCTGGCTCTTATTGGATCATTTTTCCTTCTGGAGCATCAGTGATCATTTGAACCTTCTGTAATAGTTGCATATGAGTCCCTCAGTTGTCCTCAGTGTGAAAAGAAGGATCTCAAAATCATACAGTCATTTCTGGAAAGCATTCAAATACACAAAAATGCCTGCAAAACAACAACAAAAAAAGAATTTGTGGGACCTGCAAGATTTCAGCGGTCAGTTTAAATGTTCAGGACAAACAAGGGACTCATGAACAACTATCACTAAACATAAAAACGGCTCTGGATCATTGAGGTAACAACACAATATTAAGAATCAAGTGTATAAAAACTTTTGAATGTGGTAATTTTTATAAATTCAACTATTATTTTCTCTTGTGGACTATATGTAAACATCTTTTATTTTAAATATCTTATTCAGGGTTGGGGCTAAACTCTGCAGGGACACCGGCCCTCCAGGACCGAGTTTGCCCAGGCCTGCCCTAAACTACGTAACTTAAATTTTAATTTTTCATTTCCATTTTAATTTTTTTTTTTTTTCTTTGAAAATCGTCAAATGGCGTTATTTACGGTATTATAAAATGCAGAAAACGCTGTCAGTTGCAGCGCTCATTATCCCTTAAACAGTGCAACTTATATAATTTTTTTTTTATTATTTTGCATTTAACTAGTTTTTTTTTTTATTCAAAAATTGTCAAACGGCATTATTTTCGGTGTTTTAAACGTCAGAAAACGCAGTCGGTTGTAGTACTCATTATCCTTTAAACAGGATAACCTATATTAGATTTTGTATTGTTTTCTTTTGCATTTTACTCGTTTTGTTTATTTGAAAATCGCCAAGCGACGTTATTTACGGCATTTTAAACGACAGAAAGCGCCGTCAGTTGCAGCGCTCATTATCCCCTAAACCAGGCCTGGGCAAACTCGGTCCTGGAGGGCCGGTGTTTCTGCAGAGTTTAGCTCCAACCCTGATAAAACTCACCTGAACAAGCTAATCAGTGTCTTCAGGTTTACTACAAAGCTACAAACAGGTGAGTGTTATCAGGGTTGGAGCTAAACTCTGTAGGGACACCAGCCCTCCAGGACCGAGTTTGCCCAGGCCTGCCCTAAACGGTTTTATTTACGGCGTTTTAAATGACATAAAGCGCCATCAGTCATTAAATTTACTTTTTTATTTTGCATTTTACTAGATTTTTTATTTGAAAACTGTCAAACGGCATCATTTACGGTGTTTAAACCTAATTTAGGCCTTCAGGTTAAGTCAGTATTTGGTCATACCCAAGCGGCAACCTCCCGGTCTCCCTCTTGAAGCCAACACGGAAGTGACTAAAACTGCAATTCATCGACTGGCTGCAAAAGGGAGTCAATCCCATAG
>JAHKKF010494827.1:0-12546 GCA_019740295.1 Labeo calbasu | reverse complement strand
TCTATGTTCGCGCGAATCATTCATCATCCAGCTTCACTTACAGCAAAAGTGAGTATAAGGGGTTTTTTATGAATCTTTGCGATTGCCTTTCCTTATAAGGTGGTAGTTAGGAAGTTTAGCGGCTAATGTAAACAAGAGCGTCTTTTCACAGAGAGAAGAGAGGGGCGGGGTGAGCAGAGCTCATTTGCATTTAAAGGAACAACCCCATAGAATGAGATGATTTTTGCTGAGCTCATTTTGACAAGGTAAAAAGGGTGTTGTTTTACAAAACCATTGAGAATTTTTAATCAAAGTATATTAGAGACTTTTCAATAAGACCCTAAAGAATCATATCAACTTGTGGAAAATGGGCATCCGGTGACCCCTTTAAATGTTTTTTAAAGTATTTTATGCTCAGCAAGGCTACATGTGTTTGATCACAATTTATTTGATCAGAGATCACTCCTTTTCATCAGTGATCATCCCCACAGATTAAAAGAGTAATATAGCAAAATTGTTGTTACAATGTAAAAATTTTTATTGCAATATATTTTCAATTGTAGTCCTTTAGAAATTATTCAGATATGTGATTTGCTGCTCAAGAAAAAAAATGTTGAAATCAGTGCTGCTTAATAGTTTTGTGGAAACAAAATAGATGAAAACAACATTTATTTGAAACAGAAATCTTTTATAATATTTTAAATTTTAAAAAATCATATTACTTTTGATCAATTCAATGTGTCCTTGCTGAATAGAGTATTAATGTCTTTCAAAATAAACATATAATGAAAAATGTAAAGGAAAATTTTACTTAAAATTATAATTCACGCTGTTGGAAATCACTATGAATTTCTTTCTTTCATCAAGAATAAAAGGAAAGGTTTTCAGAGTAGGCCTTTTCAGTACAGTAAAAGTAAAGCATCGTAAGAGTAGCACTTCACAAACCATACCACAAGTGTTTGTAAGAAACATACTGAATGCTTAAGATAATGTGTGTGTGTCTGTGTGTGTGTGTGTTTTCTTTCCAGTGTCAAATGCACTAACAACATGCATTTCATTCTGTTGCTCAAATCTATTGAACAGCTTCAAAAGACATGAAATACACATTTATAGTACTTTTTGATGGTGCTATGTGGAGATTGATGATGTGGAGCCTGGTGTCTGACTTTAATTATATGGAAAAGAGCAGCTTGGATACTCTACAAAATAACTTTTAATCCCACATAAAAATGACGATCATTCACACTCTTAGAAATAAAGGTTCTGCATTGATTGTTCCATTATCCGTAGAACATTCCAATGCACAAAACATTTCTTAAAGTAAAAAAACAGTTTTCCGAAAGCTTCTATTGCATTGCTACAAAACTGCCCGATTGGAGCCTTTTTTAAAAGAAAAAAAAAATAGTTTAATCTGGAGGATGTTTTCCAGTAAGCCAGTATTTCATTCTGGAGTGAAAGATTTGCCCCTTAGTATTAAGTCCTCAGGAGTTCAGTCTAAAGGCACGAGTTGGCACGTTTCTGTATTTTGCAGAGATTCAGAGGCCACCTTTCATCCGTGACCCTAACCGGGACAAACAAGACCCCCATAGCGCCGGAACAATGCCTTTATGTCACAGGTATTCTGAAGATTACCAGAGAGAACAGACGGAATGTCTGTTCTTGTTTAGGATGACACCAGCAAACGTGTTACATAAACTCAGAAGGATCGCTGACCTGCATTATGGTAAGACGAATCTATACTCTGCATTATTGCATTAGCGTTTAACTTCTTGACAGCGTGCGGTTTGGTTGAGGCTGTGTGAAATGCCTGACTGTCGCTCTCCATCCATCAGGTCGGTGAGGCGCAGTGGGAGTCTGCACTAACGAGCACGGCTCTCCTCGCTGCACGGATTTGTCCCGCGGCTCCCGGGCCACTCCACGCACCGCTGGACCAACGCAATTGACATTTACCACATCAAAGAGCGCTATGTAATTGCTGTCTTTATGCAATAACAACACTGAAGAATATAGAGGGAGACCGGGGCTAGTTGTCACACTTTCAGTACAGTGAATATCTAGAGAGTAGATGTTTTTTATTTAGAGATAAATAGTCTCCAGTTTTCTCTAGAAAAACGTTAATTTGACGTCTGTCAAACGTAACAATAGAAATGCTGCTTAATGTCATGTTTTAAGAAAAATTCCTATGTTGTACATATGAAATCATTTTTAAAGTTACAAAACTTAGCTTCCACAACAATGTAATTAAAATAATGCAGACTATATATTTTTTCTTCAACACGGAAGTAAGCCTATAGGTGCGACTTCCGGTTCATTGTCCGCTACAGGAAAATAACGATCGTTTTCATAACGATCAAGAATAACAACTTGCAGTAAAGGGTAAAACTGTTTGCACTACAGTCTAGTGTGCTCATAATTTAGATAATACATTAGGATAACATGGTAAGGCACACCAATTTGCAACATTAGGCAGCAAAACGCTGGAAAAGCAGACCGGAAGCCAGACCCATAAAATGTACAAATGGCCACGCCCACTCTTACGAAAAGAAAAAGAAATTAAAAAAGGTAAACAGTTAGGCTATAACATTTAATGAGTCAGCAAAATTTGATTATATTTTATACTATATAGTAATATTAATATATATAATACATATATAACAGATGAGACCATTTTTGTACAAACAATCTTTCAGAGAAAATAAAAAATAACAACAAATCTTAATATGAAACATGAAATAATTAAAAAGTAAAAACGTGAACACAGCATTCCAAATATTAAGAATATTTATGGACTGTTCAGAGGCGTTTTACTTAAATGGTAAAATTACTATAACAGTTAATAACTGAAAATAACAAGATAACCGAAAATATCAAATATTGATTTGGTCCGTTGTAATAAATTGTACAAAATTACAACATAAAAAAAATATGAGACAACTTTTGACATGGAAAATTACCTTGCTACCCAAGAGATATCAATAATAATAATAGGAAAATTTAATTTCAAGGGCATAATTTGAGTAAAAATGTCCAACTTTAAAACAGCTAAAGCCATTATCCTATTTGACGCAATTGAGCGTCATTGTTACTAAGTCATAGTCCCTGTGACAACTTGTCCCACCCTCCCTTGCACATTCAGACATACAGTTACATTTTTGTAAGCTGAGTTTTTGCAGAGAGGAGATAGTGTGTGGCATTTGCTCCTAATCTTAGGTCTGGATGAGTCCTGGAGGATGCGGAGATGATGTCCTTTCTTAAAGTCCCACCTCCTCATGAAGGAGGTACGTTTGACCCTCAAGCTCCTGGCAGAACATAATGAACGACAGAAACACATGCAGCCTGTCTGGACACATAACATGTAGCTCCTCTGGAACATCTTGTGAAATATTTTATTCCTCTGAGGCTGAGGGGAAAAGGTAAGAACACTTATAGTTACAATTAGTAATTATGTTTACATAAAACCTGTTTAATAAAGTCATTTATTATAAATGCAATACTAAGGGAACAGTGTTGTTCAAATGTATGTTGGTAACTGAATAACAGACCATGGCAAAAATGCTTCTAAAGTCATTTCTCGTGCGTAATTGTTTAGAGCGCATGCGAGATCTCGTGGAAAAATAAACACCTGTGGCAGTTCAGCATGTTTTTCTGGAAGTAAGCGTATATGCCCACATTTACCTGCCACTGTATTTTAGATGACGAAGCGCTTGTCCCATGAGATCCACAGCAGGATATCAGACACATCTTCAAATATGCCCTAAACGTAGTTTTATGCCATCCTCAGCCAAATACATAAAAACTGAAAAAGACATCCCAAACATGAAAATATATGAATTTATTTAATAATATATATTTATGCTTATTTAGATAAGAAATCTAATATAAAATCATATATATTGTGAGCAAAAATAATGAGTACCATACATCTTTACCATGATTTACAGAAAAAAATATCATTCAGTGTAGATATATAAGAATAAGAATAATGAGATGATATTAAAAGACTCCAAAATACAGCCCCAAAACATTAATTAATTGTCTAATTAATTTCAGTTTTAGTACTAAGTAATTTTAAATCTTTACAAATTTTTGCCACCATCCTTTAAAGCACTAGGTTTTACCTATTTATTAACAGGTTTTTAATTAATTGAAATATAATAAAATTTAGTATGATCACTTATTCTTTTATATATATATTAATGTGTACAGGTCAAAATAAGTATGTTGTTTCTTTTTTATGTAAATATATGTTACACTGAGTGACAGTGGAACATTAATTCACCCATATTTTGAGATTTTATATTCACAAAAGTTTAATAATATTAAAAATATTAAGGTAGACACTAAACTTACATTTATTATGCTTCTTGTGTTTTTAAATTCACTTTTATAAATGTAATTTGATATGATCACTTAAAAAATGGGACAAACCATATATATTAGTTATTCGCTAATAAAGCAAAAAGAAGTTTGTATGAAGAAAAAGAGAATAATATATAGAATTAAAAATACATTAAAAATATTTTTTTCATATAGTCATTATTTAGACAGATTAATAGACACCAATTGTGTAGAATAATCACAAAAAATTTAAAAAATGTATTTATATATTCACATATGAATGAGAACTACTGATGTGTTCAGCATTATATTATTTTTATCATTACAAAATGTTTTTTTCTTTACCCTGTCCTTGCTTTTTTTTGCTTTCTTTATTTTCACAAAAGTGATTTGAAACATTAAAGTAGACTAAATTTGCTTTTAATATGGTTTCTGTATTTTTAAAATCATTTTTGTAAATTTCATTTAATGCGGTCAGCTAATAATGTTAATATGTTTGCTAATGCAGCAAAAAGAAGTTGAATAAAAGAGAATAATATATAGAATGAAAAATAAATCAAAAATATTTTTTAATGGTTATCATATAGTCATTATTTAGACAGATTAATAGACAAAAGTTTTATAGAATAATACAAAAACAAGTTCCATTAATCTTCTCTTTGTTCCTTGTTTTTTTTCTCAGTAAGCAGTGACAGGTTGAGTTTGTGCGGGGCGTCAGTGGTGCGTGATGACCGTCACTTACACTGCTAGAGTGGCCAATGCGCGCTTCTGCGGCTTCTCCAAACTGCTGCTGGCCTGGAAGGGAAGCATCTATAAAGTCCTGTACAAAGAGTTCCTGGCTTTCTTCGCCATGTACACGGCAATCAGCATCACATATAGGTGTGTGGCCGTTCCAGTGTCCTCATCTGATGCTCTGATTGTGAGTTATATTTTACTTTCATCATTTTCTTCACCAGATTCTTCCTTGTGGACGATCAGAAGAGATACTTTGAAAAGCTTTCCATTTATTGCAACCACTATGCCAGTCTCATCCCAATGTCCTTTGTATTAGGTATGCATGTACCACAGCATAGCCACAAAATTCAGTCCTGTTTTAAGATCACCAGATGAATAAATATCCTTCATTATCATATTCTCTAGGGTTTTACGTCACATTAATAGTGAACCGCTGGTGGAATCAGTACACCTCCATCCCGCTGCCGGACAGGATCATGTGCACGCTCTCTGGGGGCGTGCAGGGCGGGGACGAGCACGGAAGGCTGCTGCGCCGCACGCTGATGCGCTACGCCAGTCTGTCCGCGCTCCTGATCTTGCGCTCTGTCAGCACAGCTGTGTTCAAGAGATTCCCTACCATGGATCATGTTGTTGAAGCAGGTAAAGTGTGTTTTTATCACACATTTGTAATCGGAACAGCCTAGCTACGCCATAGCAACAAACCAGACCATCCAAACAATGGCCTAGCAACCACCTAAAACAAGTGGCATGGCAAATCTCAATTGTATTAATGACAATAGAAGTAGCTGTTTGGTGTTACTGTTGTTAATACGCAAGGATTTGAAAGTTGTGATGGACATAAGGAAACTTACTGAAGGAAGGAATGAAAATAATAAAAAGACAACCGTGTCTTGTCTCACAATTCTACATTTATTTCTCACTAATTTGAGTTTATATCTCATTATTTTTCCTTCTGAATACAGAGTTTACCTATCACAGTTCTGCTTTTTTCCCCCCTCAAAATTCCCCTCCTTTTTTCTCAGAATTCTGAGTTACATTTTTTTAAATTCTGACTATTTTCTCAGAATTCTGAGTTACATTTTTTTAAATTCTGACTATTTTCTCAGAATTCTGAGTACAATTTTTAAATTCTTGACTTATTCTCAGAATTCTGAATATTTATTTTTTAATTCTGGCTTTTTTCTTAGAATTCTGAGTACAATTTTTTAAATTCTGACTTTTAATCTCAGAATTCTGAGTACATATTTTTAAATTTGGACTTTTTTCTCAGAATTTTAAGTAAAATATTTTCACTTAGCAACTTTTAAATTCTGACTTGTTTCAGAATAGTTCTAAACTTGCAATTTTACAATTTTGAGTTAACATCTCAACTTTTTTCAGAATTTTGAGTTTTTATCTCACAGTCTGCACTTTCTCAGAATTGCGAGTTTGTAACAAATTCTGAGTTTACATCTTGTAGTTCTGCTCTTTTGTCCTCAATTTTAAGTCTATATCTCGAATGAAATATGCATTTTGTGATATAGACAGATGTTTTCATTATGAAATCAGGCACCCCTTAAAAGAGAAAAAAATCACAGAATTGTGAGATGTACACTTAAAATGTTCTAAAAACAAATCAGAATTGCGAGATATAAACTCTGAAAAAAGTCTGAACTGTGAGATGGCAACTCAAAATTGTGAGATATACATTTAGATTTAAAGAATTGTGAATTAAATTAGAATTGTGCATTATAAACTCACAGTTCTAAAACAAAAAATAAAACTCACAGAAATTGCGAGAGAATAAAGTCAGAATTGTGAGATGAAAAGTCACAATTACCTTTTTTAATTTTTGGTTGCGATAAAAAAAAACAAGCAACGTCCTTCTCTTTCTAGGTTTTATGACAAGAGAAGAGCGTAAGAAGTTTGAGAGTTTACAGTCACCCTATAATAAGTACTGGATCCCATGTGTGTGGTTCACTAACCTGGCCGCTGTCGCTCGCTGTGAGGGCAGAATCAAAGATGACAATACTTATAAACTTCTGTTGGAGGTAACTACATTGAAAAGGCTTTAAGGGGTTTCACATGACAGTATTTATGAGAGTAAGAACCATAGTTAATTCGTTTTAAAAGAAAATATATTCTGTTGCTTTTGTTTTCTGTCTTTTAGGAGCTGAATGATTTCAGAGGGAAGTGCAGCATGCTTTTTCACTATGACATGATCAGCATACCATTGGTCTACACTCAGGTCAGATACATGGATAAAACAAGAGAGACTGTATGTTTTTATGCTGTGTGAAGGATAATAAATTAATAGTCTTGTCCCTCTCAGGTTGTGACTCTGGCGGTGTATAGTTTCTTTCTGGTGTGTCTGATCGGTCGTCAGTTTCTGGACCCGGCTCAGGGTTATCCGGGACACGACCTTGACCTTTACGTTCCCATTTTTACTCTTCTGCAGTTCTTTTTCTATGCTGGCTGGTTAAAGGTCAGGATGCAGGATTCCTACTTTGATTTAAATATTAATTAGATGCCCCTTCCTCTTTTTATATGACCCCGCCCACAAGTCTAAATCTCAGTATAAAACAAAATCCAGAAGTATCATTCCATGACTACTTTTATTAATGTTTGTGTCATTGTGTAATTGCTCATCAGGTGGCAGAGCAGCTCATAAACCCATTTGGAGAGGATGATGATGACTTTGAGACCAACTGGTTGATAGATAGAAATTTCCAGGTGCCATTTGCTATTTACAGTGTTTCAAATCATATATTCTGTTTGCCTTTCACTGTCAAGAAACACACACCTGTTCTTTTATTCATTCACATCATCACTATTGAGTCGTTCTCTCTGTGTGTGTGTTTCAAAGGTGTCTATGATGGCAGTAGATGAGATGTATGGAGATTTGCCCATGATGGAGAGAGATCGTTACTGGAATGATTCAAATCCTCGTCCACCGTATACAGCTGCTACGCTCTTCGTGCTGCGCAAACCCTCTTTCCAAGGATCCACCTTCGACATGGCGTCAGTGCTCATCTAACACAAATACACGGATCTTTTTAGACCAGACTTTATTGTACACTTCATCTAAACCGTAAACAATCTGTGAAAAACAACAGATTTAAATCACATATATATACACACACACAGTCAAAAAGTTTGGGATCAGTATGACTTGTAATGTTTTTTAAAAACGTTTCTTATGCTCATCAAGGCTGCATTTATTTGATCAAAAATACAGAAAAAAACAATAATATTACTAAGTGTTATTACAATAAATGTTTATTTATTCCTGCTATGCAGAGCTGAATTTTCATTAGCCATTTCTCCAGTTTTAAGTGTCACATGATCCTTCAGAAATCATTCTAATATATTGATTTATTATTAGAATTATCTTTGTTGGCAACAGTTGTGCTGCCAAATATTTTTTTGGAATTTATTCAAAATGTTTTCTAACAATATAAGTCTCTCTATAACTTCTTAATTTAACACATCCTTGCTGAATAAAAGTAATGATTTCTTAAAGTATTAATTAAATTGTTAGAAAAGATTTATAATAAATGCTGTTCTGTTTAACTTTTTCTTCATCAAAGAATCCTGAAAAAAATATTACAAAAAAATATTAAGCAGCACAACACTGATAATAAATCAGGATATTAGAATGATTTCTGAAGGATCATGTGACACTGGAGTAATGATGCTGAAAACTCAGCTTTGATCACAGGAATAAATTCGATTTTAATGTATATTAAAATAGAAAAACGTTATTTTACGTTGTAAAAATATTTCCCATTATTATATTTTTTCGGTATTTTATTGTTTAAATAAACACAGATCTTACTGATCCCAAACTTTTGTATGGCAGTATGTATGTACATTTCTTGGCTCAACTATAATCCAATCATTTATTTATTTGTTTTATTTATTTATTTTAAAGAAATTAATACTTTTATTCAGCAAGGATGCATTAAATTGATTACAATTCATAGTAAAGACTTCTGCGTCCTGAAAGAATCCTAACAAAAAAAAAAAAATATATATATTAAAACGGTATAGAAATGTCACACAAAAAGTAAATATCCAAGAGTATACAAAATATTCAGCAGCACATATGGTTTCAACATTGATAATAATTATCATAAATGTTTCTCGAGCATTAAATCATCATATTAGAATGATATCCGAAGGATCATGTAACACTGAAGACTGAAGTAATGATGCTAAAAATTCAGCTTTTTATTACAGGAATAAAACACATTTTAGAATATATTAAAATAGAAAACTTATTTAAAATAAGTTTAAAAAGAAATGTTATTTTAAATTGTAATAATATTTTACAATATTACTGTTTTTACTGTTTTTCAGAACATTTTCTGAAATGACTGATAAAGTCAAAAATGAACAAATGACTTATTTTTTCACACTTCATGTTCCTAGAATCCCCAAAGAGGAGATGCATTTCCAGCCTCTGGAGGAGATCGCTGAGAACCTGGAAGAATCTGCAAAACGGAATCACAACCTCGCCCTCTTTAACCGGCTCCTGGGCTCCGCCCCCTCTCCCACAGGCTTTATGGGCGGAGCCTTACGCCGCACCTCTGCTCAGCTGCAGCGTTTAACACGTTCGGTCAGCCCAGACCCGTCCTTCTCAGACGCAGAGGATGAGGAAGAGAAAAGCTTAGGGAGGAGCGTGGGGACGGCCGGATCCATGCCGTCTGGACTCGGGCTGGATATAACCCAGAGCACCATCTGCAGCTGTGGAGGACTCATCAGCTCCTGTCCTCCACTGTCTGATGTGGAATTCCACAAGCAAGGTGAGAGAGATGGAATAGAAGAGAAAGATGAAAAAATGATGGAAAAAGTGCCTAAAATCCCACCACCCACTGCGCAGGCGTCCGCAGAGAGGAGGAGTCCTCTTGCTGTGGGACAAGTCAAGTCTCATTTCTGTTCCTCGAATGAAAACCGCTCTGTACCCGACTTTTTTCAGCCTATCAGTGACCCGGGAAAGGTCATGACCCCAAAACAGCAACAGACCAATAGCAAAGCAGAAACAGTGTGTTTACTGACTGTGCCATCACTTGAAGTCTCGACATTTCCTGAGAATTCAGAGAGAAAGCAGATGCTGGCAGATTCACAGTGGCTGCCCTCTAATGGTCAAGTTCAATGTCACTGTGCAGGTTTAGGGTCAGAGGTCACGGGGTCAGGAAGTAAGGTCAAAGAGTGACCAAATGCACTTGGAATTTTCTTTCCCACATGAAGCAACATGATCGTGTTTATATCATTTTATATTAATCCATGCAATCAGAAAATGCGGATGCTCTTGTCTAAAGATTATGTGACATTAATATACTGTATTTTAAGATTCTTCTGAAAATTAATGGTATGATAAAGTAATCATGTGACAGAACAATGATAATCAGCACTGAAATCAATCTAGTTTTTCTAGTTTCTAGAAAACAAATAGAGCGCATGTCTAGATTTTTAAAAATCTCATTTGAACATATATAACAATAATTGGTAAATTATTGTTGATGATTATTAATTTTGATAGTGATTCAAACTGTAATGATGGAAATGATCCTCATGTGGGCAGTATTGCAGCATTGTAAGGCTTCTGGTGCTTTTTGATTGTAAGTACAATATAAAAAAGAAACAACAAGTTAATAAACAGCAAATAAAGCTATGCAGTTGTTCTTCATATTATACAGTTTACAAGATTTTAGTCAAATTAATGTCAAAGCAGCAGCTTGTAGTCTTACTATATGAATAGAAAGATTCTGATTAAGTTGATATAATTTAATAAAACTTTTAATTGTTTTTCCACAACATACAATCTTGTATGACCTCATTATCAAGTTTATTAATCATTGTTATTAAAGCTGAACAGGTGTTTATAAAAGTATCATGTTGTTCTGTCATTATGCAAGGCAGCGAATTACATTACTAAAAATGAAGAATCAGTTTTATTGAATGAAATATGGAACCACTATGCACATATACATATATTTTTTGTATTTGTTAGACATTGTAAAAATGAAAATGTTACGTTTCTCTAGATGATTGTATATAATATTTTTTAATAAAAGAAATAAGCTATATTCCTCTTGGTACTTTCTTTCTTTGTTTTCACACATTACATTTCATAACAAATTGTGAATATTTCACACAGAAATATTTCACAATTTCACAAGAACTTCCACATATTTACAGAAAAAGAAAAAAAGTGGTTTATCACAGATTGTTTCCAAAAGGGTCTGGGAGATCAGGTAAGCGGTTGATGCATTGGTAGGCATTCAGCGAAACGAACAAGGCAGCAATCTGGAAAACAGGGTTGAAGTGAAATTATAAATATTCATTATCATGAACTGAGTATTATTTTGAGTGTGATGCTTTCAGGGAAATTAAACAGCAGTAACTGAATCAATAATGCTCTCTCAAAACACTCTGTGAGATACATCACTGCTGATATAAATTACAAGATGCATGACTCAAAACTCATTCCAGAAAACAAAAATGTTTGACTTTCTAATTGGTAAAAGTTTTTGCATTTCAAGGGTCACATATTATTACCTCTAGAACGGCGATCAGAAAGGCCAAAGGTGCAGATACAGGTATATTTTCATCCAACAGCACATGAACACAGCCCTTCACTGTCTGTAAAAGGAATGAAAGAGTTTCCTGAAAATATGTATTCATAAACTTTTTGCTGTGTTTTTTGTCACAATGAGGCAGTACCTTTTTTCCAGCTTCTTCTTTTGCACATTGTGAATTTGAATCTGGTTTTGAATCTATCCCACAACATTGCGTGGGATAGTTTGATTTCGTCTTGTTTACGAAAAAGGAATTTGTGAAGTCATCATAGCCTTTGTATCCACAGCATTTCAGCTAAAATTCATAAAAATGAAAATTGCATCATTTATTAGAAGGAACTCAGCTGAATTGCATGAAGACTAGTCTTACCTGGTTCATAGTTTCATCCCACATTTCCGTGATTTCTGAGTTTTCCTTATAGTGATCCTGAAGGTTTTTAACAATTTTGGCCTCTACGCTGCTCAGTAAATTTTCTTTCTGTTGACCAGGAAAAAAGGATTGGTTGGCCAAAGGGATAATTTCTGGTTCATAATTCAAATCATTTTAATGTTTGTCTTCTAAATGTGCAGTCACTCTACAACTAAAAATTATATTAAAAAATGACTTAAAAGACATTTAAATTGCTTCATTTTAATTCATCAACATGGAAACTGGTTATATTTTGATGAAACATTTGAATATCTGTAATAAACCATGCCACCTGGCCAACAACATTTGTAACAGAGTTACACCTATATTTTATATTGTTTATATATTCCTTAAATGTTAAAACCATCAAAACAGGTGTACGTAGTTGAAACTAATCAAATACAAATTTGTTCTCCACAGTGAACAACATTTTGCCAGCCACCATTGAAAATAAGAACACATTTTTGCTCTTACCAACGAATTTGGGAGAAGGATAAACACTGCAGTGACAATCTGGAGGAC
>JAHKKF010494822.1:0-19235 GCA_019740295.1 Labeo calbasu | reverse complement strand
TCATTTTTGGGTAAACTATCCCTTTAAAATAAATAATTTTTACATGGTACATTTTCAAACATTTTTAATTTATTTTACTCTTTCGAAATCATCATAGGGTTTCCATCCAAAGTTGCGAATTTAACTTGTGCGCAAAAATTGGAATATCGCAAAAAACATTTGCAAATAAGCACCGTTTCCATCCAACAAGAAAACAAAATCATCACTTCCTGATTAACTGACACTATATATTACTAAGAAAAGTAGGACAAACCACTGAATATAGTGACTTTCATATATAATAAATTGCCTGTGTCTCAGAGTGAGCAGACGAGACACAATAAATGTGATAATTTCTTTTGGAGGTGGATGCCTGCTGTTTGGTAACGCAGTTTTGTAAGAGTTCTTGGAGGCAATTATACAGAAACACTTTGACAACAGACTTTGCTCAGGCATTTCAGAATGACCATAACAACATTTCAGATGCTGTGGAACGAGATCGGTCCACTGGTTAGACGGGTTTTGCCGTCCCATAGCACAAAGCCACATGACTTTTTTTGATGCGTATGGAGAAATTTATTCGGCAAATGTGTTTCCATCTTCCGTTATTCGCATTAACCCTTTTTCGCACAACTCAAAAACCACCTCAACTGAGCGTAAAAACTTTTTTGTGCCGTTTCCATCACTCGTTTCTGATGCGGTACTTCAAAATGCGCATAAAAACAGGGTGATGGAAACATAGCTATAGTTTTAAACAACATAATTCTTATTTTCATGATTTATTTTCATATTTTAATGTTGAAGGTCTGGATTTGAAAGTCAAATCCATTCATAAAATGCATTTTGAGAAGTAGAACAAATAAATGTGATGGTATAAATTGTTTTCAAGAAAAGTTTATTATAGCTGGGACATAAAAATGCCCGTAACTGAAGAAACACCCATATATGAATGTCACAAGTACGTCTTTCTTGAATGCTCTCATACTTTTTCAGTCAAAAATATTGTCTTTTTTTGCTTTTACGGACATTTGTGTGCAGAAAGCCTTATCTTTAGTATGAAAAAACAAAGAACCATCAAGCATCTTGCTTTTTCTAGTTTAATTTACCCAAGAGGTAGCAAACTGTGCTGTCTACTTCTAGATTGTTCCAAATAACCAAGTCTTCTTCATTCACGGATGATGCTTTTTGGTGTGATATTACACCTAAAAAAGGATCAATAGATTAATTGAAGTTGTCAGATTAGCTCCCTCTTTATGTCATGAGTTTGCCATTTAAAGGGAAGTGCCAGTGGGGGGTTGGCATTAACCAGACACCTAAAGGGCACATCATTAATCACCATCCTATGTAGGTGGGCACATGGACCAACCAATGAATCCACATGTAACATAACAGGACAAATAGCATATCAAGCGAAAATCAAAATCAGTGACTCTTTTCGCTACACTTTATTTATTTTTGTGTCACTGCACTGTTAAAAATGATATGAAGTCTTAAAGAAGATCTAGAATTACCCCTGAATGACTTAGAATGGACGCAAAAGCACCTGGCATACCAGTTCTTGGTTGAAAAACAAACAATCTCCATTTATTGATGAAATATTACCCTTATTTAAGACTGAGAATGGAGCTGCTGATTCGTTATGAATAATGTGCTTTAGAAAAACATATTTCACATTTCATCACATCTTGCAGACAATACAGAGCTTGGCACAGTAGAGCCAGGAATTTGTATTTATTTATTTATTTATTTATTTTCAGAACCCAAGGCTAGATTTTAGTCTATGACCGTGTCAAAGTTGATTTGAAAAGTTTTTATTATTAAAAATGTGCCTGAAAATGGGGAATGAATCCCGTCGGCTGTGGCGTTACTGTCCTTGCGAACTGACCTGAGGGCATATGGTGAGAAATAAAGCAGGTGGCTTGTTTTTATATGACTATGCATAATACCAAAGGCTAGAAAATGGCTGAACTTGAGCTCTCATTTTCCTCACCTTCCATACGCCCAGAATTTTCAAGGATTTGTATTAACAAAAGTACAGACATTTGCACACAAATGCACTGCACTCTCAAACATCTCAAACATGTACTAAGAAAGACCCCCCTCACACACACACACACACACTTTTTCTGAGATATATACGCACATTTCTGCATGGATTGAGAAGGACACGCACACGCTCACGCACAGACAGCCTTGCGGGCAGCATATGAATATTTAACAGTAGCTTCTCTCCGAGCGTAGAGCCTGCCAGTCATTGTCAAATAGGACTTAATCTTTTCAATTTCTGGGTGCAAATATTCACACTGGCTGCTGTTTGTCTGCCCCATTAATGAGCCTCTCCCCCATAATCCTCGGCTGCTAATTCAAGTGGCTGCTGGGGCGGCCAGCCAGGGGAGAACAGGGCACAACCGCACATACAGAGCTCAGATTATTCCTCCCCTCACAAGCTCTTTCTTCCTCCCTCTCTGTATGTGACTCACTGTCGTCCTTTTCACACATACCTCAAACATTTCTTGCCCTCTTTTCTGATTCAGTTTCTTTCTCGCTCTTGTTTTCTTGCTCATTTCCATCCTTCGTTCCTTCCATCAATCTGCCGCCGCTCCCCATGCCCTTCTTTTTGTCCTCTTATCTATCCTCATTCCGTCTTTCCTTCTCTGTAAGCATTGCCTGCTTTTCATAATTTATGATTTATATATCAATTTTCAGTTGTTTATGCAACAGCCCTGTTCTGTAAATAATGATTGGTAGATCAAGTAAATGATGTGGAGGAATAGCCTGGAGATTTACTTGATTGGATTGTTATTGTAATATTATTATTTTATTATTATTATTATTATTATTTTGTCTACTGTTTATTAAAAAGTTCTGACAACTTGCAAGTTTTTACGAATGCATATAAAAAAAAATTGTCACTGTGACTGTTACGGTAGTGACAATATTATGAGATAACACCTGTTTCGGTAGTAACAATATTATGAGATAACACCCCAAAAAACAAAGATGTCACTGCCGAAACTTCACCAAATGTTTTGGTTGTGACTGTTACGGTAGTGACAATATTATGAGATAACACCCAAAAAACAAAAATGTCATTATTGAAACTTCACCAAATGTTTCGGTCGTGACTGTTTTGGTAGTGACAATATTATGAGATAACACCCCAAAAAACAAAGAGGTCATTACCAAAATTCCACCTAATGTTTTGGTCGTGACTGTTTCGGTAGTGACAATATTATGAGATAACACCCAAAACAACAAAGATGTCATTGCCGAAACTTCACCAAATATTTTGGTCGTGATTGTTTCGGTATTGACAATATTATGAGATAACACCCAAAACAACATAGATGTCACTGCCGAAACTTTACCAAATGTTTCGGTAGTGACAATATTATGAGATAACACCCAAAACAACAAAGATGTCACTGCCGAAACTTCACCAAATGTTTCGGTCGTGATTGTTTCGGTAATGACAATATTATGAGATAACACCCAAAACAACAAAGATGTCACTGCCGAAACTTCACCAAATGTTTCAGTCGTGATTGTTTCGGTAATGACAATATTATGAGATAATACCCAAAAAAAACAGAGATGTCATTACCGAAACTTCACCAAATGTTTCGGTTGTGACTGTTTCGGTAGTGACAATATTACGAGATAACACCTAAAACAACAAAGATGTCACTGCCGAAACTTCACCAAATGTTTCGTTCGCGACTGTTACGGTAGTGACAATACTATGAGAAGACATCATAAAAACAAAGATGTCACTACTGAAACTTTACCAAATGTTTTGATTGTGACTGTTACGGTAGTGACAATATTATGAGATAACACCCCAAAAAACAAAGATGTCATTACTGAAACTCCACCTAATGTTTCGGTCGTGACTGTTTCGGTAGTAACAATATTATGAGATAACACCCCAAAAAACAAAGAGGTCATTACTGAAACTCCACCGAATGTTTCGGTTGTGACTGTTTCGGTAGTAACAATATTATGAGATAACACCCCAAAAAACAAAGAGGTCATTACCAAAACTCCACCTAATGTTTTGGTCATGACTGTTTCGGTAGTGACAATATTATGAGAGATAACACCCCAAAAAACAAAGAGGTCATTACCAAAACTCCACCTAATGTTTTGGTCGTGACTGTTTCGGTAGTAGCAATATTATGAGATAACACCCAAAACAACAAAGATGTCACTGCCGAAACTTCACCAGATGTTTCGGTCGTGACAATTTTAGGTACATTACTTTTGAACATAGCTCAAAGATGCTGATCAGCACATGGTTGGCTAGCACAGTTCTGGACAGTTGTACATAAACTAAATGTTATGGAATAACTCCCCAAAAAAGTATGTTTAATTATAGAAAAATTATGTTCGGCAGTGACATTCTTTAAACAACAATGGAATTATTTTAATATTTTTATTTTCAAGTTAAAATTTAGAGGTTAGAGTTTGGGACAGCCACCTACCAATTGCAAGTACCCACTAAATTATGATTTTATTGATTTTATATATATTAAGCTTACTAATTTTAAATATTATTGTGGGTTTCAATAGATAATAGAAGATTATATATATATATATATATATATATATGTGTGTGTGTGTATGTATGTATTATACATTCGCACTTTAATGGTCCTTTTGAAAAGGAAAAAAAAGTTAGTATTTTGTCAGAATACACTGACATGTTTGAATAGTCATCAGTGGACAAAGAGTGCATTAAGTGTTCATATGAAGAGTATTTATGTAAAGTTGTCAACAGTTTAAAACACGAAGTGCTTTTCTATCCATATGACATGTAAATTTATAAGATGAACACATTTAAAATAGTCGTCTGTGGGTGGCAAACTGCAAGCGGTCCACTGAAGATTGTTTGATTACTGATCAATTTTGTGAAGGAAAAAAATGTGTTTGTTAAAAATATATTATTCAGCTAACTTAAACCAAACCCAAGAAGCTGAAGTTCAGCTAAGTGGCTCATTGTTCCTCCCACATTAAAATGTAACTTTAATTGCATGTAATTTTAACTCATATTTTACAGAACAGATCTTAGCAGGTGTCATTTTCTTGTTGTCGTTATTTTTGATTTGCAGTTGTTGATTTTTTTCCCATCATCTCGCTCCTCTTATTCCCTCTCTGTATGTCATCCTGCCATCCTCTTCCTCTGTCTCTCACCCTGCTCCTCTCCATCATGCTAAGCAGTCAGAGCCATTTAACTAAATGCACCTTCAGTCAGTCCATTAGTGTGTTATGGGGGTGGGTTGGGGCTCTGGCCGTGGTGTCTGACCCCCCCAACCTGCTCTGATTAATGGAGTATATGAGGGCAGAGGCAGAGTGCCCCCCTCCTCTCCACTCATTATCTCATTAAGATGGACCAAAGGCTGCAGGTAATCTCTCTCATCATGCCTCAGTGACAGGGTCTGTACCCTATACACACACAGACAAATACATCCTGCAGGCGTTCAATTCTAATACCTTTATAAACACACAAACACACACAGCTTCTACACTTCACAATCATATGCATTGATTTAGATAACACACTACTGTTCAAGCATTTGCTATAAGTAAGGTTCTTTAAGAAATATTTTTTTATTCAGCAAGGATGCATTAAATTGATAGAAAAGGACATTACAGACATTCATAAGCTTTAGAAAAGATTAATCAGAATTCTGAAAATAAAAAGTGCTTTCCACAAAAATATAAAGCAGCATAACTGTACTCAACTTTAATGATAAATGTTTCTTGAGCACCACATCAGAAATCAGAATGATTTCTGAAGGATCGTGTGACACTGATGACTAGAGCTTTGCCATCTCAAGAATAAATTATATTTAAAAATGTAGTAAAATAGAAAACAGTTTAATTATAATTGACATGATTACTGTTTTTCTGTATTTTTGTAACATTTAAAGGCAGCCGTAATTTAATTTCATAAAAATAATTACATTTTAAAATATGTTCAAAGAAAACATTTTAATAATACTGTTGTACTGCATTTTTTTTTATAACTTTGAATATTCTGCAACATGACTTTCATATGACATGAAGGTGACTACATAAAAACAGAATTTTCTGTTAAATAGGGGTTTTGCATTGTAAGGCAGGCTTATAATAACTCATATTAATGTTTTTGCATATGATGCTTCCATTGCAAAGTCATTGAAGTAATCTTTATTAATGTACAGAAGTTATTTTCTTAAGCTGAAACATTTACGTGAATTCCGAGCTTTAGCTTCTTAAATTTAGAATACATTTTTTAAAATAACTTAATACTGTATTTATATACACTACCAGTCAAAAGTTTTTAAACAGTAAGATTTGTAATGTTTTTTTAAAGAAGTCTCTTCTGCTCAACAAAGCCTATATTTATTTGATCCAAAGTATAGTGAAACAGTAAAATTTTGAAATATTTTTACTATATAAAATAACGGTTTTATTTAACTAAATTTACTGAATATATTTTAAAATGTAAGTTGTTCCTGTGATTTTAAAGCTGAATTTTTAGCATCATTACTCCAGTCACATGATCATTCAGAAATCATTCTAATATTCTGATTTGGTGCTCAAATAAGATTTATTATTATTATTATGTTGGAAACAACTGAGTAGAATTTTTTCAGGTTTCTTTGATGAATAGAGAGTTCAGAAAAACAGCACATCACTTTTGATCAATTTTGATCTTTGCTAAATAAAAGCATTTATTTCTATCATTTCATACTAGCATTTGAATGGTATAGTGTATATTGTTACAAAAGCTTTTTATTTCAGATAAATGCTGATCTTTATAATAATAAACATAAAAATGTTTCTTGAACAGCAAATCAGCATATTAGAATGATTTCTAAAGGATCATGTGACACTGAAGACTAAAGTAATGATGCTGAAAATTTAGCTTTGATCACAGAAGTAAATTACATTTTAAAATATATTCAAATCGAAAGCAGTTCTTTTAAATAGTAAAAATATTCCAAAATGTTACTGTTTTTGCTGTACTTTGGATCAAATAAATACAGGCTTGGTGAGCAGAAACTCTTCTTTAAAAAACATTCAAAATCCAAAAACTTTTGACTGGTAGTGTACAAACTGTTACCCATGGTCATAGCGATAACTGACAGCTCAGTTGCAGTTTGACCAGCTGGTTTCCACAAACTCTAACTGTCTGGTGGCTGTTAATAAGTTTCTTGGTGTTTTAGTGGGTGTGAGAGTGTTGAAAGTGTGAATGTCTGTGTGTATTTATACTCATCAGGAAAGGGGTCTCGCATTGGTGTTCTGAGGGTAGTTTGGGTGTTAATGGAGAGAGCTTTGATTAGAACAGATAAGTGAGATGGACAGGGCTGTCGATAAAAGGCCCTGAATGTGAGATGTATATGTGTGTGTGTGTGTGTGTGTGTGTCTGCACCTACTCAGGCAGATCAGCTCTTCAGAGAAGTCTTACTTCACAGATACACAGCCGCATATGCATTCACATGTTTTTCTATGTGAAAATTAGCACGCATGTGCATGCCTGTAAGAAGCGGCCCCCCCCCTCACCACCCCACCCTGTGGTGTCCGGCTGTGTGACGGCTCCCCTGACAGGCAGCAGTAATGCCCTCTCTGATCTCTGTGAAATTGCCGGGCTGCTTTCAGCAGCTGAGGACTCGCTAGAGACAAACCGCCTTTTAATTCCCAGCGCCAGAGGTGAGAGAGAGGGAGGCCCCTGGGACAGCTACCAATCAACCATCCATCACACTGACCGACCCCCACAACCGCATCCCGGCTCGCAGCCCCCTCCAGGCCTACCCCAGCCATGCTGCCTCAGCCCTGGGGAGTCATGTACCCCTTTGGTGGATGGATACGGGAGGCGGAGGGATGTGTGGGAGGGGGGGGTCGCAAATCGGAATGCTTGAGATGCCTGTTCACCTCTTCTCCCTTCTCCTACCTTTCAAGACTAATGGCACTTTGGGCCGAGAGTGTGTCTGTCTGCCTGCCTGCCTGTGTGTGCGGTGGACTTGGTGGATTGTGGAACGGCGTAGAAAACATGCTGAGATGGCTTGGCCCCTCCAGGCTAGTTCTGGCAGTGAGAATGAAGGTCTGTGCAGGGGAAGTGGAGGTGTGCCACTCACTGCAATGTCTCCAGGGAGACGTGTTTTGAGTGGAGCTCATTTCAAAGTGTGTACATTCGTGTCTCTCATGTCTTTTTTGTCTTTTTTGTCTATTTTTGCCTTTCCTTCTGTGCATCTATTGCTTTGCGTAAGTTTTAATACTTTTAATGTTACTTTAGTATTTAATACTTAATTTTGTTAATAAGAATATTAATATATAAAATAATATAATTTTGTGTATTTTCAGAATGAATAAAACTGACATAGTTTTGGAATATACACTCAGGTTCCACAAGGGAGTGTTTTGGCTTCCCCAAAGAAACTTTAACAGTTCTTAAAAGAAACATTTAACGCTTCAAACTGCAAACCAGTTTGAGTTACGTTTAAGGTATAATTTTTTTTAAAAAGTGGTTAAGCAACGTAGACAGTGTCGTGAATTAAAAGGGGATCCCTGTTTAACTGCATACACCGTTTTTTTTTTTTACGATTTATTTTTGGCATTTTAATGCCTTTATTAAGATGTCACAGTCTTTTCATCTTACCGCATTATAATGCATATTAATGAAGTATTTAGAAGCAGCGCTGCTTTGTTTACAGCGGTAACCAAGAAAACGTTGTATAGCTGCTGTTCCATAAGCGCCACCTGCTGATCTGCTGCCTTGCGTTCTCATTTAGCCGTCTGCTGTTTTTGTTTTGCGCAGGCATGTTTTATAGCATAATTTCAAGAAGCTAAGGTCAGCCAATTCTGGTTTTGCTTCAAATTTTGAAATGATAAAATCTACTTTACATCAAAAATGGCTTATGCTACATGTAGCATGTTTGTTTGGATCTGAACGGTTTCATGCATTCAGATGGATATAAAGACACAGTCAGGGAAAAAACGTGATAAACTGCGAAAGCAGTTGGTCATACTGCCCAGCTCTAGGTAAGACAGGAAGCAAAGTGGGAGAGAGAGCAGGGAGTAGGATCGGGAAAGGTCCACAAGCCGGGATTCGAACTCAGGACGCCCGCAGCGCAACGACACTATATGTCGGCACGCTAACCACAAGGCTATCGGCACCGACAACTGCATACACTTCTGACTAATGGTTGGAGAACTTCTAGAACTATTAATAACACGCATCTAATTCTTTAACTGCAAATAAACCAACTCTCCACCTTTGTCTTCAACGCAGAAATAAGCCTAAGTGAAAGACTTCCAGCATAACAGTGTGCGGTAAACTGTAAAACTGTTTGCACTTCAAACCAGTGTGTTCATAATTAAAATACTACAATTAAAATAACATGGTGAGACAAAGCAATTTGTAATTTCAAGCAGCAAAACAAGCTGTATTGTACAGCTAAAAATAGCTGGACGCGGATGAGACCAAAGACTGACCCATAAAATTAACAAATGGCCACACCTGTTCTTATGAAAAAAAAAGATCCAGAGATGGTTAAGACAAACACAAAGAGGAGAAAATACTGTTGCAGGCAGAGCAGACTCACTTTACCATGTGGAAAATATTGGAAGACAATCCTAAATATTCAATTAGGGATGGGGGGTTATGTAAAAGCATCTCTGAAAGGAACTGTTTAGATGGTATTTTCTTTTCATCTTACCTCATTATAATGCATATTGATGTGGTATTTAGAAGCAGCGCTGCTTTGTTTACAGCGGTAACCAAGAAAATGTTGTATAGCTGCTGTTCCATAAGCGCCACCTGCTGTCACAAAGTGAATTTGCATTCTCATTTAGCCGTCTGCTGTTTTTGTTTTGCGCAGGCATGTTTTATAGCATAATTTCAAGCAGCTAAGGTCAGCCCATTCTGGTTTTGCTTCAAATTTTGAAATGATAAAATCTACTTTACATCAAAAATGGCTTATGCTACATGTAGCATGTTTGTTTGGATCTGAACTGTTTCATGCATTCAGATGGATATAAAGACACAGTCAGGGAAAAAACGTGATAAACTGCTAAAGCAGTTGGTCACACTGCCAAGCCTTAGAGTGAAGAACAATATATTTATCTAAAGAACTATAAACAACCATTTGTGGAATGGAAAGATTCTGCGAATGATAAATGTTTTTCATGGAACCATTGATGCCAATAAAGAACCTTTATTTCGTGGAACCATATACGCTAACAATAAACTATTCTATTTTTAAGAGTTTTTATACATTCTGAGAAATATGTGTATTTGCTTATGTGTATTATTCCCTCTCTTTCTCTTCTATGTGTTTTTTTTCCATGCTAATAGTTTGTGTGTATATGTGGAAACGTCCACTAAATAAAGCGTGCGCAAATTAGGCTCTCTAAACACTTTTGTCTGTAAATTACGCAAAGAACACTGAGCCGTTTTATCTACTATGCATGTATTCATGCCCTATTTATGCAAAACTCGAGAGATCACACTTGTATGATATCTTTGATAGACACCCAAAGCCTTTGAGACCGATATAATAAGGACATTTTCCTTTAATTGAGTCACATATGCCCTACCAAGTTACCAAGTGTAAATGCATTGAATATTTCAGTTGTTCTTTTATAATAATGCATGTGCATCGCCAGCAAAATTTGTAGAGTTGATGTAACCAAAATACTGATGATTTAATGTAATTACGTTGACACTGAACTAAACAGTGTCGAGTTTTCTGACTCTGCCTCTCAAATTTTAATGAGTGAAGTGAATGTAAAGTTGAACGTGAGAAGAGGGAGAAGTAAATACAAGAATCACTATCCACTCATTGAATAATCCATAATCACTATTTTTCGTCAAGTTGGCGCCTGGTGTTAAATGATTCAGGTGTGAGGACTGAATGAATAGCTTACCAGATGTTTAGGAGAGTGGCTATGTAAATACGTAATGATATTTGATCATAACAGCCTACTTGTGTACATATGTCATAAACGTATATAATAATCACATATGAATCACACATTTTCTACGAAGAAAATGCATCAACCTGAATTAAAATCAAAAAGTAGGTGGGGGGAGTCGTAGTAAAAGTACATACCCGCATTCATTTTTTCATACATAAATGTTTCAACTGTTTCCAAACATTCCAGTAAATTCTAGGAACGCGTGTTCCATTTATGTAAACCAATAGAAGCCTCATTCCCAGAGGTAGCTATAGCAACAGTGCACCATTCATTATTACAAAAGTACACGTATCCTATATATTCAAACAAAAAAAATTAAATTCTAGTGCCCTAAGTTATAGTACCTTGTGAGACAAACGTATTTGCGCTCTGAAAATTAGCCTACATTTAAGCAAAAATGATTTAAATTAAGGTAAATGATTTTAAAATATCGAAATTATTTTATAATATCCATCCCTCCTGGAAGTCATTGTATAATTCACACACTGACTGGGATGTATTAGTCACTTAAAGCACAAATCTCTCCCGCTGCTTTCAGCACCCTGGACAGTTCCTGTATATGCACAGGTGCCTCTGCGCGTTCCACTAGCGTTTGTTTGTATTGCAGACCTTAGGCCTTTTCTCCAGAGCTTCATAGCACTGTAGCCTATTGATTAGACGTAGAAGAATGGGCTCTCAATAACCGTTTCCAGTCGCAAATGTTACCTTTCCCATGCATCAAATGATGCAAGTGGGAAGGTTCTGTGTCATTTAAAAGCAGCTTTTTAATGAGTCGTTGCGTGTCTGTACTTTCGCATTCACATAGTTTTGGGTGCATATGTGTGTACGCACAACTCAAGCTGTGGGCTGATTCGCTATTTAACCAAAAAGACTCGACAAGGTTAGGCCAGCCTGTTAATGGCTCTTCTGTCAGGGCGATTGTAAACAGATGGCACCTTTAATTTTAGCATTTAGCTATTTAAAAATATGCAAATGACTGGAAGTAGCCCAGGCGTGCATTTCACTCATATTTGCTTATTCGCGGAGGGTAACGTCAGGGGGAAAACTGAGGATTTCTTAAATGGGAAGTCAACAAAACAATACTTAGCGAGAAAATAAATAGCGTGCATCGCGAAGGGATTAGAAATGTAAGCGAAGCCAAACTCGCTGCCGTTGTTGCCTGCCAAGAACAGCGGGGGTCCCGAAACTCGCCCTTGGCTCTCCTTTTCTCCAGCATGCAGCCCACCGGCATCCCCTGACTCCAAATATTACCAAACGCTATTTAGTCACTGCTTAAGCCCTGCATGTTGTAAACGGATTATTAATTTCAAGGGATGATCAGATAGATAGATAGATAGATAGATAGATAGATAGATAGATTAGATCTTTATTCAACCATCTTCGACTTTTTTAGGTATTTTGCGTGAACCCCATATTCTAAAAAAAAGTTTACAAAAATAATAATTATAATAATAATGGATTATAATTTGATTTTTTTTTCTTATTAATGTTATTAGATTTATTTTTGTCGTTTTAAATAGTCCCAGGCATAAATGTTATTAAACAATGTTTGCGTTCGCTTTCTAATCCGAAACACTAACACAACTGTAAACTACGTGCTATTGTTTACATGGAGAGAGGGAAGCAGGTAGACAGACCACGGGTGGCCTGATCCGGATTTATTCCAGTGATCAGACATGCCTGTGGCTTTCAGAATCCGTGAAAACACAGCTCTCTGACAATAATGATATTACCGCACTGCTAATGCATAAGGAAATGAGGGTAAAATATCATTGGCTAACAATAATAATTAAAATCGTACGCTGATATTTTAGTTGTGTTATTTTAAATTGAAAAATTAAATTAAATCTTGGCAATTTCGTGTGGATGTACATACACCAGAATACTTGTTAAAAAAATTAAAAGGTTTAAATTTTAACAATATATAATATTTAGAGTAAATTTCCACGCAGCTAAGGATTGTAAGTTCAGTCTCTAATTCACTAGAATAAATTAGAGTGCACGTAATGTTTGCATTTCCACAGCTAACAAAATGATTACCTGGGTAAATATTTAAAATCCCTTCGATTTGTGGCTACTTTGTCAAACCGCTGGGCGATCCGGTACTCGCTATTGATGCGAGCCAGTATCTTAATCCAGTGCATTTCCCTGTAAATAGCTTTATGCATGAGAAAAGAACGGGATCCCCCACCGTGCGCACAGATCACTCCTTCAGAATTAAGACGCAGTGATGGCTATTTGGATTTTCTACACTTATCTTTAAAAAAGACGTACAAACTTAGTCTATAAATGCCTATATATATTTATCGACGTTTCTAACAATTAATTACCTTGTGGTAGCCACTAGATTTTCATTCTCAAATGCTGCATTAATTGCACAGAAAAAGAGTCATTATCGACTTAATAAAAATAATCTCAAATGAAAAAAATCGAACAGCGTTTTGCAGTCCAAACGTGCTGTCCAGGATCCAGGTCTAGTGAGGCCAAAAACGCAAGCCTTCCAACTAAACACACATATGCACATTTTCTGATTCGGAGTCCAAAATCGGTAGAAAGAAAAAATAGCACGTCGATGAAATAATTAGGTTTACTACCATCAGCCTTTATAGACGTTTTACCAAACCCAAGGTAGAACTTTGGAAGCAATCTGAGAGTACCAATATTTAAACCCGTTGCCATGGCAACCTGTCCCTGATTGGCCGCCGCGGTGTAAGTACAAGCAAAACGTCATCAAATCTGAATACGGATGCGAGAGGCTCCCGCGAACTGGAACAGAGTGATGCAAAAAGTGTCGGTGAGGTGAGTGGACACAAGCAGGTGGATCAAGAGCACAAAACAAAACCAGGAGGAAAACTTGGAGAAGAATTTAATATATTTATTTTTGCGATTCAGTGGATTTCTGGATGCCGACAGGTACTATAATGCATAACAATCACGCCGGGAGTGTTTACCTCTAGGCGTGGTGGAGACTCATTCTCAAGACGGAACGTTTGCTCTGCTGTTGCCTCCCTCTTCAAGAAGCCAAGACGTTGCTCCGCACCGATTCGTGTGGCCCCAATCCGAGGCGCGGTGCCCGTTTGGGAAGGTCGGCTCTCGGTCCCCTCCAGGGCGGAATGATGGTGCACTGCGCGGGGTGCGAGAGGCCCATTCTCGATCGGTTCCTCTTAAACGTTCTCGACCGCGCATGGCACGCCAAATGTGTCCAGTGCTGCGAGTGTAACTGCAACCTGACCGAAAAATGCTTCTCCAGGGATGGAAAGCTCTATTGCAAAATTGACTTTTTCAGGTAAGAAGCTGCTTGCATTTGGGCTGCCTCACCTCGTCAAACTTCTGGACTAATCCTCATTTGAAGAATGTGTCATGTAGGATTTACCTACCCTTGTTTTCCTCTTATGTGGATGAGGCTCATTTTGTGGATTAACCTGCCTAAAATGTCTAATGTACTGTTAAACATTTGATCCTCCGACGTTCATTAATAGCTTTTGATTGATGAGCCATTCTTTGCTTTATGTATTCACACGCTTTCGGCGTGAGAATTCCTCTTCAAGACCTTTGTGCACATGATTGTGGGAAAAATATCTCTTTGTGAAGTAATTGTTTATCATACTCGATAACACGTTATTATTTTACGCATTATTATTTTGCATTTGAACCCTGATTAGCCTATTGATGATTTTTTTCCACATTTACCCAGAAATATAAAAATACCAGCAAATAGATTTCTTATAAATTCACTTAACCTTTAAATTGATAGATAAAATAGCCACGATAATTTAAATGTGCTGTTAATAATTCAGAAACGATTTAATAAAATGAGCGTTTTAAAAAATAATTTTATTAGTCTCGGTGAAATACTCTAAACAGCACTCTAGTTAAAATCCTAAACATAAATTAATTTCTTTAAACAAAAAAAAAAAAAAAAATCCGTAAATAAAATATGCACTAAATTCCTAAAAATTAGAACCCAAACAACACCGTTTCGAAACACCTGTGTTTGGTACCTGTAATGATATTGTTGTAGTCCCAGAACAGGCCGCTTATTTACTTTTATTAGTCCTAAATGCGTTCTGTCAGGTTTTCTTCTAGTTTACATTTCTCTGAGCTATTTAATGTCATCCAGTGTTTAAGCTTTCATATGTGCCATTGTTATCCCAAACGGCCTTGACCATCACGTTCTATGGGGCCCATCCAGCTCTGCGCTTGAATGTGGAGCCATTAGTGGGGCGAAACAGTAATCACCCGTAATGCGTCCATTTGTTGTGTAAGTAGTGTTATGGCCTTTCACTGGGAGAGATGCATTTGAAAAGCGCGAGAGCGACTCGATACCATAACAAATGGGGGAAGATTTAGTACATTAGTGTTAAAATAAACCCGAGGGGAGAAACAGAAGGGAGTAGTGCGCTTGACAACCAAGACCGGCCTGTATACCTGGTCCTTCCCGTCTCATTGTCATTGAAATATGAATTGAACAAACTACACGAACTCTGTATTATTTCGGCCTCTATTTATAGGGGAAAAAAGCAGCGTATGCGCAGATTAACAAATCAGAAAAGGAACAACAAAATGTAACTGACGGATCATCTCTTAATTCAAAGGATGAATAGATAAATATAAGAAAATCAGGTTTTGTGTTTGTACACGTGTATATAAATACACTATAGTTCCATTTTTATTTTAACAAAAACTCATGCTAAGAAATTAATATTGTAGGTTAAACTGATTTGCGTTTGTGTTTAACACCCAAAATTAGGTTTTGGTATCTTGCCTAATCCCACAATATCACTTCATTTAGAGCATGTCGAGTTTATTCTGAGCCCACTGCCAAATTCCTTCAGAATTATGGCATGGTTTATGAAAACGCGAATGCCTGTTATAAATATTTTTTAAATATATATATTTTTGCACATTAATGATTTTTAAAGTAGCCTAAATAATAATTATTATTTTACAATAACAATTTTCAAACCACTATGTCAGCTGAGTGAAAATCGTGTGTGCGTGGTCCATCAGTATTGTAGTCATTTTAGTGGCATAATACGATATACATAATTCAAAGAATTCTTACTGCAGATTATACAATGTAGAAGTACTTAAACAGCTATTTAGAATGGACACGAAAATAAATTGCAGAATGCTGTATTCACTATAGTTATTTACAGTCCCCGGTGGAGTGTCTGTAAAATAAACAATTATTGGCACAGTATGTAGAAGCTACTGGAGTGCAATATCATCAATGTTCATGACGTAACCTTTGTGCTGACCATTAGGTTTGACATGCTGCGGTTATTCCTTTTTATATATAAAATATTGTTCTGTATTTCCATCTCTGTTTCTCTCTGCAGGCGTTTTGGTACGAAATGTGCGGGCTGCTTGCAGGGCATTTCGCCCAGCGACCTAGTGCGAAGAGCTCGCAGCAAGGTGTTCCATCTGAACTGTTTTACGTGCATGGTGTGCAACAAACAGCTGTCCACGGGCGAGGAGCTCTACGTCATCGACGAAAACAAATTTGTGTGTAAAGAGGACTACATGAGCGCTAGCGCTATCAAAGAGGTCAATTTAAACTCAGGTGAGAACGACGGCTGGAGTTCTGTTTGTGTATATGACAGAGAGAAGGTTTCCATCTTTCTGAAAGAGTCTCAGACTCAGTTGTGTGAATTATGGGTCAATGACATGACGCTCATTTTTTTTTATCTGAATCTGTTAAGGCATTTCAAAAATCACATTAAAACGGCAATTCATATAAAACGACTCGATTAACATATTTTGTTTGCCATAAAGTAAACCCCTCAAAAGTCTCTGAACAAATTGTAGGTTTTGTGTCTATAGCTATTTATTTTTAAAAAGCGGTGAAGCAATTTCTTTTCAAAACATGATTAGTAGTTTTATCAGTGTCGATATGGCATAACCAGCATGCAGGAAGCCATTTTGTTGTCATGTGATATGAAATCTATAAAAAGAAAGAACACCTTTAGACCCTTATAACTGTGTCAAGGTCACTGCATTAATTTTGACCTTTTTAATGACATGCTTAAAACTTAAAATCGCTTGAAATTCATAAAGAAGAAGATAAAATACCTACATTTAAAAATAACGTCCATTTACAGTATTTAGACAGATTTGCGTGATGGTTACACCACGTGACATTAATAAAAAAAAATCAAATAATTTGGGTACAAAACTGTTTTGAAACTAACACGAATACAGACGATTATAGCCTATTTTTTTAAAAAAATGAAACTATTCAGAGAAGCGCATTCGTTTTTATTACAATCAGCCATATATATTTTTTTATTTTTTGTAAATATTTTACTAATTGGTGTGTTTGTTTGTCGTTTACTTATTATATATTGCCTAACGTGCGCTACGTGGCTTTCTAAGATGTAAATGCACTTTAACAGAGCCCGTGTGTTGTATTCAGATGTAAAAATCCATTGAAAGAAAACGATCAGCTCAATTCAGAGGTGTGTTGGTTCACTATTTACGCGTGTTCCCGTGACTGTGATGCTCACGAGTCTTCAGAACCACGGACAGGCTGTTTGTTTCCCAACACACAGATGACATCATTATCGCCTCCACTTGTGGGTCAGTGCTAGTCCAATTAATTTCACAGCGACTGAGTGCTTCGTCCAGTCGCTTTAAAAGGAACGTACAACACTCGGATTCATTAATGCTGCAAATGGTCTTTTGAAAATTGTGGCGTGCTATTTTTACAGTAATCCTGATTTTGAATGACTTGTGTAAATGCCTATTTGTAAGAAAATAAATAAATAAATAAATACAATATCCAGCCAAGGCCACTATAACGATAAATCTACCCGTTTTTAATGGATAATGCAAAACTAGCGTTATGTTTGAGCAAAATTATGCTTTTTTAAAATATCTTGTTTTAGAGTTCTAATATAAAAGTTGCATAAATCCAGGCCTTTTTTTAAAAATGATGTCATGATAGTCCATGTCCGTGAATATGATTCAGTCAATTCATTTTTCATTGCAAGCTAAGGACTCTTTTGGTTTAGTGTTGTCCACCTATGAAGAAGTGTCCATAACTCATTCTCCTCAGCCCATGCGTTCTTGTCAGATAAACGTCTGTAGTCGTCTATCCCCGCTTTTCAGACAATGACAAGCTGTTATCAAGCACAGCAGCCTGTCCCAAGAGACAACCAGACTTAATTCCTCCGATATTTTGCAGAAGTGATTCACGTTTAGACCTCTTTTTGTTTTCTCCTTTGTTTCTTTATCTTTTTTTCTGCTTCCCCCCCTCTCTGGTCTGTCATTAAAACCAGAAGGCCACAATATTTGATGATCTTGCGCGAAACCCACAATTAGTTTCAGCATAATTTTGCGTGTTTCAAACTTTTACACACAAATATTTATGTATGTATGTATTTATGTATTTATTTATTTTAGTGACACTACAAATATTTAGCATTGAGTCGAATATGTACCTCACTGGTCCTTTATCATACTTCAGTGTCATCATGTACGGACCGAAGTTTATCGCCTGATCTTCCGGATCCGATCCAGGACGACACGAAAGAGACGGACAATTCCACATCCTCAGATAAAGACACTAACAACAACGAGAACGAGGAGCAAAACTCGTGCACGAAGCGGCGGGGCCCGCGCACCACCATCAAGGCCAAACAACTCGAGACTCTGAAAGCCGCGTTCGTGGCGACGCCGAAGCCCACGCGACACATCCGCGAGCAGCTTGCGCAGGAGACAGGCCTCAACATGCGAGTCATACAGGTAAGAATACACTTGGATTTATTTATTTATTCAGGATTATTATTATATCTGCATTTCTTCAAGATTTTAAATATTCTATCAGATAATGTAAGTATTCACCTCGCGCTAAATTAAATAGGCTAACTTAAATAAATTAATTTTTTGTTTCTGTCGTTTATTTATTTGTTTATTGTTTAAGTAACAGCCACTATACAGTCCTAGAGATCAAGGTCACGACAGTAAAGTGTTTCTCCAAAGTTTAAATAATCAGTTGTATTGTACAAAATCATGGTTTGAAAAGGTTGACATTTGAATATCATCCCCTGACAAACTTAATATACACAAAATATAACTTCTTCCGGAAGTTCATTATGAAAGAACTGTAAACCAGTTAGTAGTATAATAATATATAGGTATGAGTGGTGTGCGGTGGCGTTTTGAAATGGGAGGCAAAGTCCTTAAAGTTTTTTTTTTTTTTTTTTTTTTTTTTGTGAATCAAATGTAAATTAATGTCCCAGTCACATTTTCTTGGTTAAATAAACATTACTTTCACTATCAAAAAA